>JAACJM010000194.1:0-159416 GCA_013368315.1 Tetrapyrgos nigripes | reverse complement strand
GGCGCATTCAGTTGCAGCCATCAACATATTCTATGTAGAACAATAATAGTAGTTATATATAGAACAATAAGATTATATAGACAATAAAGTGTAGTACGACAATAGTGTACGAAACCAGCATTGTTCTATCCAGTACAATAGAATCTTATTGTTACTCTAGTATTAGTTTACATGTATTTGTACCTCCTAAAAGGTATATAAGGACTGGTAGATAGTCCTCCTAATAACAAGTTTTACACTTAACCCACATCGCTCAATAAGCCTCTTACTAGCCTTACAAGCTAACTCTTATCCCCAGGTAAGTAAGCGTAGTTGCCACTGCGTTTAGTAGTGTACAAGCCGTACCATGCCTGCTTAACAGGTTATGGGCCCCGAAGGCCCTTGGGAGCGCCTTCAATGGCTGCAAACCATAGACTTCGCATACTACCTGGATGGCGCCTTCATGGCTGCCTGTGGCGCCCTTGTGGCAGCCTGCGTCGCCTTTCATGGCTTGACGATATGTCCAACAGCGCAGGACCTATGTCCAGCTGCAGTTGTTGACAATCTAGGGGAGTAGTCACTGTCATGGCGCGTTCATCGCTGCCTCTTTTCACTTTCACATGGCGCATTAAATGCTGCCTTCTTATTCTGCATATGGATAAAGGCTGACAGTTGACTTCCCCAGATATTATCAAAGATGTCTTCCAACGTCCTGATGACTACTGTCCCCGTCTTCGCCGGTGTTGATTTCCACATCTGGGCTGACATCCTTATCTCTTGGTTGCAGGCTAGTGGACTTAGTTCTGTCCTTAGCACTGACCGCCCTGATGATGCCGAAGTGAGTCTCGTCTCCCCTCTGACTGAAGAAGACATGGCAACTCAAACTGAGGCCATCACGGCGGCTCAAAAGAAACAGGCTGACTGGGATGAGAAGAACGATAAGGCCATGGGGTCTATCAAACTTCGTCTCTCTCCTCCCGTTCGTCAGAAAACGCTTGGAATGACTACCGCCAAGGAAATTTGGGTCTTTCTCAAAAAGACCTATGGGAAACCTGGTGTTTCCGCAATCTACACGGATTTCAAACGTGCTACCTCCATCACTATTCCCAACGACGCCAATCCTAGTGCTGCGATCGAACTTATTCGCATGCACTTCGATAGGGTCAGTGCCTATGGTATCCCCACTGATGGCACCTCAGCCACTTCCATTACGAAAGTCGCCAACTTCCTCATCGTCATGTTCATCATTTCCAAACTTCCTCCCAGATATGAGTATCTTATCAATCAGTATACTCAATACACTATTCAGGAGGTCGACACCGCAAATCTCGATGTACTACAAAGCGAGATTGTCAATATTTGGGAATCTCGCCAGGGAGCTTTCAAAGGGCCTTCAGGGAAAGCCCAAGCCAACCGTCTTTCAGCTGTCAAGCAAAAGGACGGTAACCCTAGTTTCCAACAGCAGCAGCAGCAGCGCCCCAGTGGCAGCAGCAGCGGCGCTAACGGAGCCAGCGGCTCCAATGGGAATAACAAGGGAAAAGGCAAGGGAAAGGGCAAAGGAAAGGCCAATTTCCGTCGTGGAGGTCGAGCTGGGAAGTCTGAACAGGCCAAGAGACAAGGCCAAGCACATCTCGCTCATGGTGATATGTCTCCCATGATGCACACAGTCACCGTCGTCGACACGCCCGCTGCAGTTGACATCCGTAAGCCATTCTTCATGGAAACGGAAAAGCCTTTTGACGCCTTCTTCACAGGTACCAAAAGAGCTATCAACTTGGCACGCGACATTGGCGCTAGACCATCTGGTGAGACTGTTGCTACTCTTGAAGATGTTGTCATGTCTCATTCCGATCCTTCCTTCACTCCTCTTACCCCTGCTCCTCGTTCCAAACGTACTCTCACGGAACGCATCTATTGGGACAACCTTCAAACATCTACTGATGGTTGGGGTGATGCTGGCAACTGGAATGGTTGGAACGGTGAATACCCCGAAACTCAGACCGGTTCAGATGCCGATATGGCATGCGCTCAAGGAGAAGATGCCAGTTGGAACGAGGACACTCTGGTGAACACTTCGGAACTCGGAAGTGTGTTTGGTACCACAACGACGGAGTCAGGTGCAAAGGTTTCTCAGGACATCCGGACACCTGTTCCACTTATCGACCGGATTGCAGCGGATCCTGCTGCCGAGATGATGGAATGCGCAATTCACCTTGGGGAGAGGTTTCAGAACCCCGAGGATTCCCTACACCTCTATGGGGAACCACTCAGAGCAGCGCTGAGCACCGTTGCCCCAACGGGAACCCATGGCACTCTTTCTCTTATCCAACGACTTGCTGCAGTCCGCAGCGAGAGGCCAAGTGGCTCACTTCCTGCACATCCCAATGGCATGACCACTCAATCCTTGCCATCCAGCCGTGTTGCAAGCCCAACACCTGGCACGACTTCGACGGGATGGGAATGGCTGACTCCTCATCTCCAAAACGAGGATGGAAGGTACGACGAGCTAATCGACTGGCAGAGAGACGCAACAATCGGACTAGGAGGGATGGAATTACCCTCCAGGGCTCCAACTCCGAGTTCAATGCCAGAACTCCGGAGCATGTCTCCGAGCCTATCCGAAACCAGCGATCTCGAGTACATGTCAACTCCACCATCGGTCAGCGGGATGAGTCTACCTACGTCACCCGTAGAGGACACCGCATCGTTCGGAATTCCAAGTCCACGACCTTCTACCCCCGTCGTTATCGCCAGTGCCGCAAATAATTATGGATGGTCCTTAGACTCCGAACCCTCTGGTTTGGATAACGGTTATCTCAGGTCAGATCTTAATTTAGATCTTATGAATAAAAGTACTGATGCGCTTTTTCCAGCAGCTCGTAATTTGGAAGCAGGTTCTTCATGTATATATTTATTACATACCGCTCCTCTGGGTTTGACTACCCCTTTTATTTATAATGATCTGTACACTAGCCCTGGCGGCAACAATAAATATTTATGTGCCTGTGGCACTCTGTTCTCACTATGCCAGAAGTGTAAGAAAAAGAGATCTGATACTGTCAAAATACACTTCAGTGATGGATGGTTACTTGATTCTGGAGCATCAGCGCATTTTACGTTCGACATCAATGACTTTGTTGAATTGAGTTATATAAAACCAATTCCAGTGAAAACTGCCAATGGATTCACGAAGATTCGTGCATCCGGAACAGTCCTGATCTCTCAACGTAAAAGAGTTATGAAATTATATCCGGTCTATTACATTCCCGATCTAAATCAACGACTCTTATCTGTTGGTCAATTCTTAAATGACAACATGGTTATGCGCGGTAACTCCGATCATATCACCATTTCGAGAAATACAACATTCTTGACATTCTCAAAGCGTATACCGGAAGAAACGCTATACTATCTTCCACACAAATCGAAAATTGTCGCTTCTAAAGCCAATCTTTTGGTTTATCTTATCGACTACGAGACTTTACATCGTCGTATAGGACATCCCTCTCGTGATGTTCTAAAACATGTCCGACAACACACCCTTGGCACTCCTGAATTCATTATTCTGAAAGAACTTCCTTTGTGCAAAGGCTGTCTTGAAGGCAAAACTCCCAGACAGGCTTACCCTCCTAACGAACGACGTGCTACTCGTCCTTTCCAAATTATCCATACGGATTTACATGAATACCCCACGATATCCTACCACAAGTACAAGTATATAATCGTCTTCTTTGATGATTACACTTCAGATGCTTGGATACGTTTTCTTAATGACAAAAAACAACCACTGACTGCTACTCGCCAGTTCCTTGCGATGGTAGAAACTCAATATAAGACGAAAGTCGAACAGTGGATGTCTGATATGGGCGGTGAATTCATCAAAGGCACCTACCGAGAAATGTTACTCGAGAAGGGTGTTAAAATCCTTAACAGTGCACCATACATTCATCAACAGAATGGTAGAGCGGAGCGCTTTATACGCACCCTAATGGATAAGTCATTGGCAATGATGAAGTTAGCATGTCTACCTGAATCCTGGTGGGAATATGCTGTCCGTCATGGATTGTATGTCTATTGACGTACTCCCTTACGACGACACAAATGGATAACTCCATTTGAAATGCTTGAAAGAGAAAAACCGCGTATCGATCACTTACGAGTTTTTGGCTGTGGAGCTTATGTCTTTAAACCCGAGGAAACTCGAAAGAACAAACTCGCTTCCAAGTCAGAACTCATGACATATCTTGGTGTAGCACCAGGAGAACGTGGAAATCTTTTCATGCGTACAAACAATGCGGAATTTACATCTCCGCAAGCCGTGTTTGAGGAAGACTTTTTTCCTCGATGTAAAACTCAATCTCGTAATTCGAAACAACTACCTATCGAGTCATCGCACGACGATGACACTCCTCTACCACAAACAATCCCCGACGATGATGATGAAGATTTTCATCATTGTCCTCCTCGCATCCCTTCAACAAGGAGACCTGATCAACTTCGTGACGACGAACCTGAACAGGATCCACCGCCTTCGTCCCCGGATAGTGACTCTGAGCCTAGAAGAACGGTAACACCGCCGCCAGTGGAGACACCACCTCCTCAGGCACCTCGAAAGCCCAGAGCTCCTAGACAAAGACGGCCACCAACAGAACCAACGCGTCGAAGCGAGCGCACTGGTACTGTACCTAAACGATACGGGGATAGACACCCTGTAGAAGTTGAACGCGATCTTGAACCTCAAATCGCAGCTGATAAAAGAGCGGAAGCAAAAGCTAAAGCAGAGAGAGACGCTCGGAGAGAACGTCAACAAGCTGCAGAGCAACAGGTTCCCGGACCTAGTTCTGCATCCGGAAGCGCACCCCAGGGGGAGCAGCAAGCCGAGAGTGATGACTCTGCACGCCCTGAATCAGAAGAAATGGCAGAACCATGCCGTGAAGGGGGAGTATCTATAAATTTCTTGCTTATGCAGGCAATTGCTCCTGGAGAGATCGATTCCCACTTGCTTATTCAGAAAGTTACTTCGAAGAATGATGGGAATCAACCGAATGTTCGTAATATTCGCGAATGGACATTCAAAGATATTGCTCGCTTACCTATAGCTGAGCAAGAGGAATGGAAAGTCGCTTGCCGCGAAGAATTAGAGGCTCTTCGCAAGCGCGACACCTATGAATTGGTCGAAAGACCTAAAGATAGGAAAGTTATCAAAAACCGATGGGTCTTCGACATCAAAACTGATGGTCGTAAAAAGGCAAGACTCGTTGCAAAAGGTTTTTCACAGGTCGAAGGCATAGACTTTGATCAAATATATTCGCCTGTTGTTCGATTCGAGACTGTGCGCTTAATCTTCGCCTTAGCTGCACTTAAGGGCTGGCACGTGTCCGGTGTTGATGTCCGATCAGCCTACTTATATGGCTTACTCGATGAAGAAATCTATATGGAACAACCAGAAGCCTTTAAAGTAAAAGGACAAGAGCATAAAGTCGTCCGGCTTCTTCGTGCTCTTTACGGACTCAAACAAGCAGGACTTGCGTGGTGGAAAAGTCTTGATAAATCCACGGCGGAACTTGGTTTTAAACGAATCATTTCCGACGCCGGAATCTTCATTCACAAACGCTATGACGCCAACAAAAATCTTATTGAAAACTCTATCGTCATTGCTGTAGTCTATGTGGATGACGCTCTATTCTATGGAGCTAACAAAACCTTAGTCTTACGACTCAAAGGAAACTTTATGAAGAGATGGGAATGTAGGGATCTAGGCGATGCCAAAGAATTCCTTAGGATGAGAATTACTAGGAAAGGCAGCAAGATCTCTTTAGATCAGTGCGCTTATCTGGATAAAATCCTAGAAACTTATGGAATGCAAAACGCGAAAGCTTCTGCTACCCCATTACCTGGCAATTATCACCCTCTTCCTCTTCCAAATGACACTCCTGTCAATCATACTCTTCGTCAAAGTTATCAGGAGATAATCGGATCCTTACTTTACTTAATGTTAGGAACACGTCCTGATATTTCCTTTGCTGTCACAAAACTTGCGCAATTTGCTGCAAACCCCTCACAAGAACACTACAATAAGGCGAAAGACATTTGCCGTTATCTTGTTGGCACTAGAAAATATGCTCTTGTGTACAACGGTCGAGGGGGAGAAGGCTTATCAGCCTACACAGACTCTGATTGGGGATCAGATCCTGGAACTCGCAAATCTCAAACTGGCTTCTTTCTACAATTAGCCCAAGCACCATTTAGCTGGACGTCAAGACAACAAAAGACAGTTGCTCTATCTTCGACTGAAGCTGAATACATGGCACTTAGTGACTGCAGTCGACAAGTCTGTTGGTTCAAGACTCTTCTCAGTGAAATTGGATATCCACTTCACGCTATTCCAATTTACGGTGACAATCAAGGATCAATTTTTATTGCATCAAACCCTGTCACGGATAAGCGAACGAAACACATTGATATTCGATATCATTTTGTTCGAGAAAAAGTCATCGACGAGACAGTCAAGTTATTCTTCATTGAAGGAAGTAATAACCCTGCAGATCTACTCACTAAAGCTCTTGATCGAGTAAAGTTTGAGAAGTTCAGGAAACAATTAGGACTTCAGTTTTATAATTGAAGAAATTGCATCGAAAACGTCGAGGCACTGGATCCCTTCCTTCCATGGCTGCTTACAGCGCCTACCTATACTTACGCGCACTACCGTGCTGCTTAGCAAGGGGGAGTGTTGAATTGGCGCATTCAGTTGCAGCCATCAACATATTCTATGTAGAACAATAATAGTAGTTATATATAGAACAATAAGATTATATAGACAATAAAGTGTAGTACGACAATAGTGTACGAAACCAGCATTGTTCTATCCAGTACAATAGAATCTTATTGTTACTCTAGTATTAGTTTACATGTATTTGTACCTCCTAAAAGGTATATAAGGACTGGTAGATAGTCCTCCTAATAACAAGTTTTACACTTAACCCACATCGCTCAATAAGCCTCTTACTAGCCTTACAAGCTAACTCTTATCCCCAGGTAAGTAAGCGTAGTTGCCACTGCGTTTAGTAGTGTACAAGCCGTACCATGCCTGCTTAACACATACTAGATAGCTTAAGCCTCAGCACTAAACCCATATGAATATTACAATGCGATGCTATGCACGAGCTAAGAAAGTTTGACATCTGCTTGCAGTGGAGCTGTTGATAGGTTGTGGAAAATCAAATCAAAAGTTTTCTTTCGGACACACTCTGGAAACACTCATCGACGAGTATTGAGGTAAGTAGGAAGTTTTATGGGCCACTCTATACTTCTCTGAAATGTCATAGACCAATGAAAATGGTTCGCCCAAGTGTCTGGACTGCAATGAGTACATCAACCCGGGCGCGCTCAAAAGGGTCAAGTCAGTCCTCACAGTTCACAGAGGCAAGAAGGCTTGTAATGAAGCACAGGCAAGGCGACTCGGGCGACAGCAGATACAGAGACAGCAAGCCTTCCTATTAAATTTCTCAAAACCCCAGAAAGCTACGCCTACGCCTCCACTCGTTAAAGCACCAGAGCCTATAAAATCCCATCCCGGACCCCAGAAAAACAACCAATAGAAACCACTGTCCCACTTCTCGAATTTATATTGCATCTGAAAACCTGCTATACGAGCAGGAACACAAGAGCGAGCGAGAGGAGGATCAGATGAGAGAGAATCTAGAACATGTCGTGATTGAAGATAAAGTAAAAAGTTAAGTTACAAACTGTATGTGACTAGTATATATATATATAGGGCTGTAACGATCATGTGATCGTGTAACGTCACAACACGTTTACACTCCTCCCCGTTCTGAAGCAAAATGTATTGTGTAATGAAAAATGAAGCACAAAATGGAAGATATAATTAGTTAGTAGGTCGAGGAATCTCATCGTTGAACATTTCTTCAGGACCTGCACCACCACGTTTAGCCCATTCATCAATGCATTCACAATCACGTATTGATGAGAAGGGAACCCATTCATTGCCTTCAGGGCCTTCACCTACCCATCTAACCAGAAACTGCCACCCATGGCTGTGTCGGCGTGAGTCAATAACACGGTCGATGAAATGCTCAGCTTTACCGTTCACGAGGACAGGTTCCGGTGCAGGAATTTGAGCACGACCAGGAAACTCGTTGTCGTTATTAGGAACGAAAGGTTTCAACTGTGCCACATAAAATGTCGGGAAAACTTTAGGCATGTTGTGCAAATCCAGGGTGTACAAATCTGTTTCTGGGTGAGTTTTAATTACTTTGTAAGGACCGTCGAACCTGGGGAAAAATTTAGCCACTCGATTTTGACCTGCTTGGGCATATTGTTGTCTGCAGTTTGCTGTTGACAACATCACCATGTCTCCTTCCTTGAACGTAGGTGGCGAACCTCTGTGTTTGTCTGCCTGAACAGCTTGTTGAGTCTTTGCTGCGAACAAGGCATCACGGGCATCCTGCTCTATGGTGAACATTCGGTCCAGGAACTCTCGAACATCAAGTTCCTCTGTGGTACCAGGCTCGGTTTGCGGAGTCAGAGGAGGCAGGATGCATGGAGAGCGTCCTGTCTTTAGTTGGAACATAGACATTCCAATACTGGAGTTTTCTGCGTTCATAATGTCAAAACGGACTTTGGGCAGGGCTTTGACCCAACCCTTTTGCTGTCGCGAAACGTAGTACCTTAAGGACTGGTTAATCGTCTTATTCGACCGTTCAGAGGACCCGTCCGTTTCAGGATGGAAGGCAGACGACATCTTCAGCTTCACACCTGTCAACGTCGTGAACGCTTTCCAAAATTTTGAAATAAACAACTTGTCCCTGTCAGAAACCAGTTCTAGGGGTAACCCATTCTCACAATACCACTCGTTGAAAAACAAGACTGCGCATTGTTCAGCGGAAATATCCGTGCGAGTTGCCACGATTTGGAGATCAGCACCAGTCTGTCTGTCATGGATAGAATGCAATTGAAACCTTCATCTTCGGGAAGAGGACCAATGAAGTCCAATGTGACACTCTCGAGCCGACCTTCAGGTACACGTAGCGGATGAAGAGGACCCTTGGGGTTCTTTGCAGTATTCCCTTTATTACGTTGGCAGTCCTGACACGACGGAACATAAGAACCGATCAGGTTCTTACGCATGTTTGGCCAATAGTAAGAGTCGCGCAAAAATGTGTAGCACTTGTCCCCACCAAAATGACCTGTACTGTCATGGGCCAACCGGTAAAGAGTCTCCCTCAAGTTGCCTGTCGACAGAATAACTAACCTGTTTGAAACAAACCAAAGGCCATTGCGTCTTTCTATACCTGCAGGTAACGCAGGAAGCTCTGAGAGCTTCTTTACAAAATCATCAGTCTCGTAGCCCTTTTTAATCGCATCCAAGAATTCAACATCAATGGAGGTAGACATTATGGGTGCGATACACGCACGTCTCCAGAGCGCGGATGTGCCTTTAGGACGAGATGGGGGTGATTCACCTGGCAAGGAACCTGGTGCAATGCGAGATAAGGCGTCTGCTCTGGTGTTCTCATCACCAGGTAAATAAGAAATGTCCAAGTCATACTGACTCAAGAACTCTTGCCATCGAATCTGTCTGGTGCTAAGATCCTTCTGGCCATGAAAATTTGTTAAGGTACGATGATCTGTAAATACATATACCTTCATGCCAATACAATCCGCTCTCCATTTCTTTAACGCACGAATAATGGCCAGCAATTCTTTTTCGTGCACCGGATAATTCAGCTCTGCACCTGAAAGCTGAGCGGAGTCGAAACTGACAGGTCTAGCAGATTTGAGGTCACTTCCCCAAGCCAAGATTGCGCCCGTATGCCAATTACTGGCGTCACAAATCAAAAATATCTTGTTGTCCCCAGGATTGTCTGCTCCCACGTCCTGGGTGTCAAATGGAAGGAGAACACGGAACGACTCATCACTGGTGCGAACCTCGCCAAGTTCAGAGACGAGGACTTCAGCCTGATGTTTAATACGTTGATGGCCTACAACAAACTACTCGAAGGAGCGTCTCACCACATGAGTGACAGTAGTCTTCTCGTTGCTCTCCGTACTGCTATTGAGCGGGTTCCAGGTGCTGGGTTGAGAGACTACTTAGAGGAGAAGAAGGTTCTCGACGTTGAGGTGGGCCAGGACTTAAAGAAGTGGGTGGAGGTCATCACAATCCACGACGCTGAGTACCGCAAATTCAAGAAGCCTGAACGGGACCGCCTAGAGTGTTTGGAGAAGGCTCTCAGGGCGGCATCGTATTCCAACCAGCCGTCGTCTTCGTCTTCCAGGAACACTGACTCCTCGTCCAACTCTCATGACCACTACCGTTCATCTCGTGCACCTGCCCCCGCTGTCGGTGCTGTCTTTCCTACCGATCGTGCTCCTTACATGTCAGAAGTCCGTGTGCTTGCAGGTCAGATTGACTTGTACAAGGCAATGCATATGTGTTTCAGCTGCCGCATTGCGAATGCAGACCACAAAGGATCGAATTGCCCTACCAAAGCTGTCACACTGCCTCTCACTGTTCCGAACCGTCCTCTAACTCAGGACGACGTTGACTATGTCACCAAGATTTGGAAGGATCATAACAGGCCAGTCTCGCTCAACGCTATCCTCAAACGTAGGACTGCTCCTGCTGTCGCTGCTGTGGGTATGGCTTCGGGTGTCATTGACAACCTAGACGCCTTCCTCGAGGATGTTCGTGGTCGTTCTCACCCTGTGTCCGCAATGTCTCTGATGCAGACCTGTACTCCAACGCTCATGTCCGTCGTCGTTCATCCTCGTGGCCCTCGCCCATGCATGTACCTGGGCGTCGTGGTCGTCGTTCTGACCATTACGATGACTATGCGAACTCTCTGTCCCCTGATAACCGTCGTCGTTGCTATAGCCCTTCTCCTCGCCGTCGTCGTCGCTCTCCCTCGTCCTCGCCGTCTCAAGCTTCTCCAGTGGCCGCTTTGAGCCATGTAGATGATGAAGAAGACGTAGACTGGATTGAGAATGATGGACCCACAACCCCAAAGGGTCAGAAACCTGCTGCTGGACCACGTAACACAGTTGTGAGTGAAGCTCCTTTACGACTTCCCCACCTAAACCTGCACGCTGCCCTTGAGGGGCCTGCAACCACATCGCCGTTACTTGTTTCCTTGCTGTTAGACTCTGGCTCACATATTGTTTTGATCAGGGATGATCTTGTTGTGTCTCTTGGTCTCCACTTCTGATTACCGCGTCCTGAACTGATTGGCGTTGCAACTACTGACTCCTCGTCTCCGTCTCGTACCATCGCATTCGTCAAACTCCGCATAACAGATCATTCTAATACTTGGACTTCTCATACTGTCCAAGCGATTGTCGCTCCGTCTCTTTGTTCTCCGATGATTTTAGGTCTCCCCTTCTTGTCGCATAATAACCTGTCTATTAATTGTGCGGATCGCACGTGTGTCGACTCTAGTACTGGTATAGATATCTTAGACGCCAAGGCATCTGCAGCCCGTGTTTTGTCTTCTAAAACCCCTCCTGATAACCATAGTCCCAAGCAGAAACGCATCGACATTTGTAAACTTCGTATAGCTGTAATCCGTGAATTAAAATCATTCCATGATCGAAATCCGCATTTGCGTGAATCTGAGGAGGTCCATGGTCTAAACGTCGCTGCCGCTGTCAAGGCTCGTCTGGAGACATTGGAAAGCTTGAGTGATTTGGAGAAACGAGCCAACGGCATCAAGGAAAAATTCTCCTCTGTGTTCGAGAAAATTCCCCATGTGTCTGAACTGCCAACTGATATTTTATGCTCCATTAAATTGAAAGATGCTAATAAGACGTTTTCCGCTAGAGCATACTCGTCTCCTCGGAAATACAAAGAAGCATGGTCTACGTTAATTCAGGCACACTTGGATTCTGGCCGCATCCGGCCATTGGTGTCGGCTACGACGTCACCAGCCTTCTTGATTCCTAAAGCCGACCCGACTGCCTTGCCTTGTTGGGTCAATGATTATCATGTCCTAAATGCCAACACTATTCCCGATAGACATCCTCTGCCGAGGATTGAGGACATATTGGCCGACTGCACCAAAGGATGTATCTGGGGAAAGATGGACATGACAGATTCCTTCTTCCAAACTAGGCTGGATGAAGTGTCGATTCCGTTAACAGCGGTCAATACTCCACTGGGCTTGTATGAATGGGTTGTGATGCCCATGGGAATTTGGAATGCGCCAGCAATACATCAACCCCGGGTGGCATCTGCCTTATGAGAATTCATTGGGAAGTTCTGCCATGTTTACCTGGATGATATTATCATTTGGTCAAAGGACAAAGAGGAACATGCTCGTCATGCTGAATTGATTCTTGCAGCGCTGAAGGAAAACAAGTTGTATTGTAACCCAAAGAAGTGTAAATTTTTCCAATTAGAAATTGACTTCCTGGGCCATCATATCTCGCGTAGAGGTGTAGAGGCACAATCAGGCAAATGCGACGCAGTACTGCATTTTCCGAGACCTCATTCTGCCGCTGCTGTACGTCGATTCCTGGGAATGGTTAGATTCATTGCGGGTTACCTTGATAACTTAGCTGAGTATACACGCATATTGACCCCACTGACAAGGAAGGAATGCAATAAAAACTTCCCGGAGTGGTCCTCTGACCACGAAAAGGCCTTTGTGCGGATTAAAGAACTAGTAGTTGAACGTGCGGCGCTAACAACAATTGACCATGTAAATCCTGGGATCGTGTAACGTCACAACACGTTTACAGCATCTTGGATTTTATAATGGTGATATGATGCAAACGGTGAATCATATCGATGCTGTATCCCAGTCATATCTCCCAAGATGCAATGAGAGCAGATACCATGTATTGGTGATGCATTCAAGATGCCATTGGCTCAATTCTGATAAAATATAGGAATTATCATGGGGTCAAGATACCCTGACTTGCAAAACATGTATTATAGGAAAGTTCTGATGGTTCGGACAGCGAGATGGGAAATGAGTTGTAGTCTAACATGATATATCTCAGAGAAATCTAAGTTGTATCTGAGTAGTGATTCTCAGGACATTTTGCTGGTGTTTATGTGAACTATCAGACGCGTTTTGAACGTCACTATTATTTCCGATACTATGGTTCCAATGTTGTCATTGGTATTTCCAAAACGCTTGGGGAAATGGGAAACAATGATAACTTGCGCCTTACTGGTGCAATGGGACCTGTTGAAGTCCAGATCGCTTTTTCTGGGGAGTAGGAAGGCTACATTGGTGATTTGATGAACTTGTTTTTAGTTACGCCTTGTTGGTCGTTCCTTACAGATTTAATTACCGACATTATTTATTCTCTGATCAAGTTTCCTTACACTGAGGCTAATGAGGACTCACCGGCGCTGATGGTACCGCCCCGCAGGGGCCGGCCTTGCGCCGGTTATTGGGAAAGGTGTAGGACCAATGTGCTGGCAGCGGGAGCCAAGGATGATGACGCGGCTAGCAGATACATGTGGGAAATTTCCATATATGGATACTTATATAAGCGGTCGGTCGGTCGGTCTCTCAGTCGAGGGCTTAAAATTTTTTTTGACCCGATATCTTTCAGTCAAGATTTGGTCCCCCTTGGTGTTTAATATCGGAGTTTCTTTCAGCGTTCTCGTTTTTGTTTCCTGCACCATTCTTCTCTCTTATGCTTGATGAACTAACGACTCTTTCTCTCCCCCCTCTCCCCACCTCTTTCTTCCCTTCTCCTGTCAACCTTCGAGTAGAGAGGTGGTTTTGGAACGTTGGAGTGGGAGTTCTGGTGGTGGATACATCATCAAAATAAATGCCGACACGGACAGTCTCACTCACATTATCACGTTTCTCGGCAACACCTTTCCTGTCGTCCTAGTCAAAGCCGATAAAACCCTCAGACGCCTTTTAACCTCCCTCAACCTCCAATGACGGATTACTGCGCTCTATCTATGTCGGTCCAGCTCAGCGCCATAGCGAATACGAGACCACACGCTACGTTATTCGTAGACTTGCCTTATCTACTCCAGCGTAAGCTCAGCGCCCGTCGAAGCGAAGAGAGGGATAGGAGGGAGGGGGGGAGGAGAGCACGACTGTGGGAGGGGAGGAAGAGGAGAGCATTGAGCGTTGGTGTTTATTTCTGCACTGTCAAGGTTGCAGCAGAGGCTGGGGAAAGGGGACGTGCGTATAGAGCATCGGCTTGGCGAGGTTTGTGATCGAGATGGGAGATCAACGTCCGGATATGCGTGGAAGGTGCGTTGACTTGGAATATTTTCGTCCCTTTTGTCACTTTCCCCACCTTTTTGCTCCAATGTTTTCCGGAAATTTCCATTTCGATTTGGTGGTTTTAGTTGTGTGTGCAACGCAAAGCGTGGGCTGGAGTCTCGGATCCTACTTTCCCCACCGCCTCGTTCAGTTCTTAGACTACGAGCCTCTTGGACTTTTGGGTCATTTTGGTTTCAAGCTTCGTTCTCTGCCCTTTCCCCCTTTTGATCGCTCTTTCCGCTATCTTGCAACGCTTTTAGACCCTTATTCACTTCTGCCTCAGGCTCTCATACTTGTCCAGAACAACCCCGTCTACCCCTCTTTCACCTCGATTCAATGCCAGGGAAATGACTGGTAAACTTGGTGTCACAGTCCTGTCTATTATCCGAACTGGATCTCCCCCTACTGCCATCCTCTCTCCATGGTAGACTCTTTGCGAACAGGTCCTCAAGATAACGAAATACCTTCTGGGTCTGTTATCCACTGGCTGCCAAGCGGTGGGACTGGGTATATATGTATGCATGCTTCCTGTATGCTGCTTCAATCGATCTTACTAACATATAATATTTGACCTCTTTCAAGATTGCTGATTCCTCGTGCTGCCCGCCACACATTGCATAAGACATATGTATTTTAGTATTCGCGTCCCAGGTACGTAGTAGCCTTTCCACTTTAATCCTCTGCTACCAGCGCTACTGATGTTATTTTTCACTGGTGTTCCCTAGCGTTTTTCCGCTCGTGCCCGCCATTCTTCTTTGAGTTATGTGTGATGGCGACACTGTGGCTGAGAATCACATTTGGAATAGCTATGTGTGTATCAGGTCCTCGCCTTCTCAGTTTTCCGTTCAACGCTGACTTTGATTGTCCAGACACGAGCTTCAATTTGAGGATGGGTTCTGCAGACTTTGGGAACGTTATGCTTATGGAGGGTGTTACTTGCGTGACGGAGATGATGGGATTGAGGAACGGGTTCATACCAGAAAGTATATATACTTATCATGTAACGTAGTGGCTTATCTATCTGAATATATGCGTTTGCGTTGATAAATTTCTGTTTGAATCCTGGAGTTGAGCCTCCGAGCTTGCCTTCTCGCGATGGATTTTTATTTCTTATGTTTCTGTTTTTATTGCAGGATAGGTTACTGGTTGGGCCTCCACTTTCTGATTGCTATACGCCTTATCGCAGCTCGATGTTGCGGATGGGTACGCCCGGGCAGAGAGGGGGGGTCTTGAGATTGGGATGATTATGGCATAAAGTGTATCTATGGTTGTATTGATTGTACCTTTGGTGTGTTTTCTCTGTTTTTTGTTCTGATTTTTCTTTGGTTTTCATTATTGTTCTTTCCATTGTCGTCTTCCTATTAGGGTTCCTTGTGCGTATGTCTTCAGTGAGAGGAGGGAGCTCAAGAGGTCGATGAGGCCAGAAGCTGAGTCTTGAGTTCTCGAGTCTTCCGTCAAGACTGTTTCTAATGTAGCATAGTATAACTTGACTGTGTAAGTAATCCTAAATAGAGAAGATGGCCAACTTCGGTCTCGAGAGATTGAAAATACTGGAGAGCTTTGATGTGCTCAGCGATGTATAAATGCTGTGTCTTGCAGGAAACCACCACAAACATGTTCAAGTTTTTTACAATAGCAATGAAGGTATTGAGGAGTGCAATCAATGTAGCCTACTAAGGAGTCAGGAAAATGGGAAAATATGTTGTATGATGAATGAAAGGGCGGATGGTATCAAATAACGATTATATAGTCGGATTTGAGCTTAAATAAGAAAGTAACTGAGAGAGATAGCAGAATCATTCTGTAAATAAAAGAGACTGGTCCTTTCCACTATTCCCACTGTGCTTTATACCCCTCAATCGAAATCTCCAGATCAAACAACCACAGAATCTCCTCTACTGACTTCCTGGATATCATTCTCTCCATCTTGAGTGCCATGTGCCTGTGTGGATGCTGGTGGATCAGATTGTGAAGCAGGAGCTGCAAATTCCAGAGATTGAGAAAGACTCTCGAGAATGGAGTCTTGTTGATTCTTGTAGAGGTTGGAAAGGAGGATGATTGCAGTGGGATAGATTGCTTCCAGGTGGGGTAGAACGAAATTCAAGTGGGTGTTTAGAGAAACATTATACCCTGAATTGAATGCAGCAGGCATGGCTAGAATCTGGGTTTCAAAATGTTATTAGCCTTCAAGTTCTAAGAAAACACAAATGATTACCTACCCAGGGAATGCAATAGATTATACCAGACTGGACTAAGAGCATCAGTATCTGCTCAACTTGGCTTTTTGTATTCAATTTGCCAAGGTGAGCTTTAACAGATTGTCTGTAATGCCTGAGGGAAATCAAGTTAAAGCCAGGAACTAGGGAGCCAACAGTCTGCTATGTGCTTACCAAGCCTTCTTTGCAATCAGAAAAGTTGCTGTGAGATTGGTGAAGACAAGTGACACTGGCAGTATCATGCGGCTGGCCTGTAATGTTACCTGCATAATCTAAGGTCAGGCTGGGTTCAATAAAGCAACAAAAGATATACATACAAAATTTGTGTCAAGGCCAGCTTTCATGGCAAGGAATGCATCATATATACTGCATCCTAAACCCAGAAATGTCAGCTCAACAAATTTAATTTATCTGAGGTGAGTGTGGCATGAATTCTTACCCGCTGATTGAGCAATACAGAAAAGAAGAATCCCTCTGGGAATAGTTTCCCTTTGAAAAAGGATCCATGCCCTCCAAACCACAATGACATCTCCCAAGAAATACTATTTGCATGCACTTCAGTATTCAGGTAGGGAATTAGAATAGCACAGGGACTCACACTAATTCTTACCAGTACTCCCTGCATCACACCAATCATAATCATGGTTGGAACAGGATTGTATGTCTGATAGGCCAACTCTTGAATCAGAATTATAAAAAATATCTGATTTGTCACTATTGTCACTGCTGAGATTGTAAGCATGATTGCACATGCAGCCACCAGAAAAACTTTGATTGGTGACTGTTGAAGTCCTTGTTGACTAGATCCATGTTTGAAATTGTGTCAGAACAGTTTGGGACAAGCCTACCATAGCAGCAAGATGGTAGAAATGGTAATCAAGAGCTCAATGCCTGGATAGCAAGGCAATGAGTAGGGAGATACATCAAAGTTGATCTTTGGGCTCTGGACCTACCAAAGCATAGTCCTTCAAATACGATTTGCTCTAAAGCCTCTTGAATGCCCGTGATATCCGAAGATGTAAGGAAGGAGGAGTGCATCCTTGGCATTTGCTAGGCCTGCAGCGAAGAGTTTGGGGGCACAGGCTAGTGGTTGTTATAATGGCATTGTTTCATCTGTCCTTAAATATCTACCAGTTTGCTGTGGATTTGATTTCACTTGTTGCATATTGGCTTTTGCACTGAAGCTGCATATAGCTCTACTGTATGCACTGCAAGGGAGAGACTAGATGAGCACATCTCTATGTTGATAGATATTCAGGGGCACACCATGTTCCACACTTGGTTAATGCAAGGCAGAGACGAGGAACATTCCTATGTTGATGGACATTTGGCAGTGCTAGTCTGGATACCTTCACTTTAGATAATGATCATATCATAATATTGATAGATGCACAAAGACTCTAGGATCTGATCGGAGCATCATCATCAAACTATCTAGCTAAGAACTATATACAAAGTGATTTCTACTCGAAAGACAGAATACAAACTGTCATGGGAACGGGCGTGATGTGTATATGGCATATGCCTTGCCGATAAGTGTACGAACTGAGGCAACATCGAAGTCGGAAAATAAGTCGGAAAAGAAGTCCGAGCAAATCCGAAATAGCCGAAACCGTAGATGCGCTGGCCATGCCAACAGTCCACGGTTTTGACTAACTCGCCTTTCCTGCCTCTCTTACCAACTCGTCCCACTCGAATACTCCACCGATTGCTACTTCATGTCCGCGCAACACAGTCATCCCAACAAAGTCCGAGCAACTGCCAACGAAACCGTAGAGGAGATTGCGTTTCGTCGAGATTATCAGAGCGTACAAAGTGTCAGTTGTCCTTCTCCTTCCCGTCCCTGCCCTTTTACATGATATGCTAACTATTTCCGTCCTCCTTCCTGTATATATCAATATCCACATGCCACGTCAACCCGCCTCTACTCTTCTGTTCCAACCGTCATCCTTCCACACGCCTTTCTCGCCTGCTCATATGACCTACCTACCGCCCTTACCCATCTGCCCACTTCCCAATGAAGGAGATGTGGGCCACCACTGCGTGTGGCAATGACGAAGCCCAAAAGGAACGGGAGTGGCAAGAAGCGCTAAATGAGTGCTGTCAACTGTTCGGTACGACGGTACTGGCTTCTACTTATCATGCAAATTAGAAAGAAAATCTTGAGAAAATTGTATATTTAAATTGAATAGCTATACACGCATCGAAACATTGTTAGCTTGAGAAATGGCGAGCAGGCGTGAAGGATGATGGCGTTGCGGAACAAGTGCGTCGCAGACCACGCGTTTTTGCGGCAAAAGCCGGTGACCGGCTACGGTGATCAAATGGCACCGGAAACCGGTACACCTATCGAGCACAGCCACACGCGGGAGCGTCATGCTATAAGAACGAGACCCTAAAGGGCCTCGTAAACCCTTCAAGAAAAACCAAAAACAGTCTCACCAACGAAACCATCGCCGCCGTAACTGGGAACAATTGGTCATCCCGACGGACGTCAAGAATTCTCCATGTGACCAGCTTCGAGAGGTGGGCCAAAACTGGTACCAGAAGGATTCCTACCCTTCTCTCGCAACAGTGTGATCATTTGTGAGTATCAGCTATTCTTCGCACCCGTTCTCAGCATGCTTGAGGCATTTGGCTTTACGCAGCTTGCTAGCTGCAAGAAGCCTATCTCAGCTACCTTCAGGCTTTGCCCGCCATTCTGAGAAACTTTTCTTCCTTTTTTTACCCCTTATGCTCTTGCTCTTCGGGACAATGCACTGACTCCTGTTCTCTTAGGTCAGTACGTCGCTCGTCATGATGTCTCAGAGACCCAGAACCGCCAGCCGATGTAGATGAGCTATTAGTATTCATGCGTGTTTCATACATACTATTCCTTCTCGCTGCCTTTGACAGTATATTCATCTTACTCCAATTCGTCTTCTGTCTCGCTCTGTCTGGCTCTATTTCTTTTTGTCACTTGATGGTTGGATTTTCGATTGTGGTAATAGGATGTGACAGAGTGTAATGAAGACTGAAGACTAGAGATTGTTCATTATCAGGCCCTAATTGGAGAGGCGAGTTTCCTTTTCACTTTTTACCCTATGTCTGTTCTTTGCCACTACGTTGGTTTTTATTTTTCTATCTACTTTATGAGTTGTATTTGACGAGATTGATGTTTAGATTTGCTTTGCAGGTGCGCTTGACGATATTCCTCCTCTCAACATTCATCACTCAATCACCAGGCTCAATAATGACTTCTACCTCAAGGGTCCCTCACCATCAGGGAAATGCTCAGAGGCATCTTCATGCAAAAGTAGCATAATTATGCAAAGTTGGCATGAAAATGTATAATTGTGTAGAATCCATACCATACATTGCATACGTTGTGCAGACTGATGTATAGCTATGCACTTATTGAATCCTCATGCACTCTGTTGAATAACAAATGCACAATGTTGTCTCAAAAAATCATCACAGTAGGATGGTCAAAATCTGCTTGAATTATGTTTTGAGCCTATATTATTGATACATAACTAATGAGCATTAAGATATACTTTAACATGGAGGTAAGCAAAGATAACAAGCGGGCGAGGCAACTGCAAGGATGTAGAAAGGAAATTTTTTTGAAGCAAGGTCGGAATAGAACGTAAACTACATCATGCAACAACAAAAACCTTCAAGTAGCTTGAGACAAAAACCAGCCAAAAACTAAAATGACCAGTCGAGTGAACGGGAACAGGGATAGCAAACTGCATTAGACGTGAATAGAGAGGGCCAGACATTGGCTGGACAATTCTTCATTCGCGTTCGCCAAGTAATTAACCCTAACCTGAAGGAGGAAGCCGCAACTTCTTCCGAAGAGTTATTAAAACTCCGCTGCAGAACTGTACAGTTCCTCCAATAGACGCGTCAGCAAACGGTCACTTGACCCATGTTGACTTTCGACTTGCACCAACTGGAACGGTTCAACAGAACAACCTTCCTCAGTCTCCTCCCTCCATACGCAGCCCTTAACATGTCTTAACATGTTCTCAGTGAGTATCCACTTTGGTTTCAAATGTTTGTTGGATTCTCTGTCCGCTAACTTCCTACTCTCTCTGGGCCCTTACGCGTTACGCCTTAGGTCTTATTGTATAGCTCACCGACTACCTTCAAGCCTTCAGTCTTGTTCAAGTTCTTTGTTTTATGGGCATCTCTGGTATGTTTGGATCCGCTGAGCTAGATGATGGCCCTGGCGACAACTGTATCCTCGTTGAATCATCTTTAGCCTTCGTGTTTCTTTCTTTCTATGTAGGCGACTATGGGTGGTTACGGGTTGGTGGGCAGTGGTTGCATGTACGGGTATGTTTGTGTTACTCTGCTTTGTTCTTCCTCGCTGAATAGTAGTTTCTATTGGCGGACAGCATGTAGCGTCTCCGGTATGCTCAGGTATGTCCACAATGCTTTCGCATTGAAGCTCACTGACCTTTAGGCTCTAGATCCTTTGCGTCTCTCTTACTTTGCTAAGCGAGGGTTGGCTTTGATTGTACGTGTCAAGGTATGTTTCGGTTCCTGGTCTCGTTGGTTCATGCTGAGCGGTAACTTCCATTGGTCACCAAGATTTTGTCGTCACCGTACTTTGTACCCGTTCAGGTAAGTACATCCATTTTTCTTGTGTTGACACATGCTGACCCTCAGGTGGTAGGTTTTCTTTGCTGAACTTTTGTGCAGTAGTAAGTGTTCTCAGTCAACATGTTGTCCTTTCTCAAAGTAATGTTCTCTGTCCATGGCTTTGTCAGGCTATGGTATTCAAGTTGTGTCAATGCCATTGTTGTATAGCTGTAGGATAGATATTGTAGCTAGAAACTATCATTGTCCTTAGTACCTTGCCAATATGACTTTCTATGTGTTCATATTGCTTTTATTGTGTCAATTGCTACCACCAGGTGATCATCTGGCTATGAATATCAATGGAATATTGTGAGTGAATGAGTATAACCTATGCCTTCTGTTGCATAAATGGGTAAAATCGTGCATAAGTTATGGATCTCATCAGGGGACTTGCATGAGGTGCATAATTTGCATAATCATGCAATTTTATGTGTTTTCATGCAAATTTATGCTGCTATTGCATGAAAGTGCCTTTGGGGATTTCCCTGATGACTCGGCGCCTTCAAAGTTACAGTGCTGTTACACATATGTACAGTCCTCCTGTTGGTCCTCCAAGCTCCTTTGGGTTTCTTCGTGACTCGTATCCTTCGCTCCAGATTCCACTGGTCTTCTCCCTTGGCCCATCATCGATCCTAGACCTACTCTCCTCGTTCGCTTCATTCTTTCCAGTAGCGCTAGTGAGCACTCTGATAATGTGTAAGACTGACTGCTTTCTATGATTTCTACCATCCTACTTGCTTGTATACGTGTACTTTACTGTTATCTCTCAATGGACTTTCCTATGTATACCGTCTCGCACCGTGTCCGTGTTCTTATACGATGCATATTCCTTTGCTCATACCCAATCACTATGTATGTAGGGCAATACAAACCATCCTCCTGTTCACAGGTACAGTTGGTATCGGGTCACCTTCCAACGTTAATCAGTCCTATTGAAGATCCCAGGATCTTAGTATGTTGATGTGTTGAGGTACCAATTGTGCCCTGACACCAATCTTTATGCATACATGGATGGAAATATGTGCCTACCTTGTCGGCATACGTTGGTCTTCAATTGGGAGTCCTCCAGGTTCCTCGACACGACCGTCCACCATCAAACATTAGATATGCCAGGCTCCTCATTGCTTGGAGGGGGCTGTGCCAGACCTTTGTTCCACTGTTCCATCGTCCCATGTATCCGTGGAGGACCGAGGGTTGCGGTGTACGTTTGTGCGACTGGCGAGCGACTGGCATTCTATGCACTGGCTCATCTTTCCCTAACTTCCGTTGGGTTTGCTCCATTGGGACCGCTACTTGAAGGCATTGACAAGAACAGACAACGACTAGACTGCTGCGATTTCGTCATGCGTCTCAAGAACGAATTGTGAGGATGTAGCGGATTTTATCGGTGACGAAAGACGAGGCACTAGTTGGGCACTAGTAGAGTTGAGGGAGCCGTGAAAACGGAGGCTGACATGGACAACACTTCCCCCACTGCTTTCACCATTGTTTTGGTCCTTCTCATTTCATCATTCTAGCTCTATCCCTTCGCGAAGGTACCTTTGTCTAAACCTGCCGAACCGAACAATGCGACACACCAATGGGGAAGACCAACCACCAAAACCCAACAAACCCAAGCTCAAACCCTCCCGAAACCTCCCTCTATCCTAATTGCTCAACACTATAGCCATTTCAGTAAAGTTGACTCCGGAACGCCCTTCATGAATCCGAAATCGCAAGCTTGTTCAGCTGCGCTGTCAACGCCAGCACTACCGATACGTGGACATCAGGAAAAAGGCATCAGGCCTTTTCGGGCCTTTTCGAGGAATTTTATCCGAATCGCTGAACTTTTAAAAGCCAGGTCCGGTTTCTTTTAAAAGTACGTATGAAAAGTTCTACGCTACTCTACACTAGTAGCTTGTGATTCTCTCTAAGGCCGGCTCACTTGTGCGTCTACACTCTTTGGTCATAGCAGATGGAATCTGTATGAAAAAAGGCTATAAATCTCAAGCATACATAAGTAAGAAAGAGTGAACGTACTGTGAGCCTCTGTCTTTTAAACCCCTACTTCCTGATATAGACCCTGTTTGAGTGATTGAGTGAATGGCCCAGTAGCTGAGAGGCAGAAGGTACTCACCATGGAACAATTGTCCCCACCCAATCCATTGTTGTATCCTCCCCCCAATCCTCATTTGCATTTTTTGTAGATTTGGGACACGCGGACATGACGAGCAAGCATAACAATTATTGGAAATGTTGAGGATAGAGGGAGTCTTCACTATTCGTGCATCGTAGAGCTGCTGGCTGGGTGTTGACGCGTTGAAACATTGACGTGGCATTTGAAGTCGAGCGCCAAGAGGTTGACAACAGTAAAGGAAGTTTTGAGGACTCCATTGATTGAGGTATTTGAGGATATTGAGGGTACTGTTGATGTCCTTGAGTGCAGCATTGAGGTAGTTGAGGTAGTTGAGGACGTTGAGGACGTTCGGTTGAGAGCTGTTGACGTCGTCATGAGGATATGATTGATGGAAACGTATATGAGGACCGAGGTGATATATAAAAGTACACGTATTACGCATGGCCCTTCGGAGTTTGAACAGGACTTGATCTAAAATTTCGTTGCTTCCCCACCCTCGCTCACTGTAGCTGACTGCACGAACGAAAATACGCACGCAACTTAGACAGTGGATGCCGGCACTAGCACTATGGGTGAAACGAGAAGCACTTATGCCATCTCCATGATATAGAGATGTGCTTACACGCCCTAGCTACACATTCACGGGGTACATATGTAGACTGGAGCTTGGAAAAAGTACAAAAAAAAGTACAAAAAAGTCCGAAAAAGTCCTCAGCCACGCAAAGTACAAGAAAGTTAGGAAAGGTCCGGTAAAAAAAGGTCATCAAAAGTCCGGACCGAAAAAAGTTGCCAAAAGGATCAAAAAGGTCGGAAAAGGTGAAATGCCTTTTTGCTGATGGACAAGGGACGACATGGAGATAACAGCATAGCGCGTAGTTTGGGAAGAGGGGAGGGAGAGAGAGGAATTACAAGGGAGGAGGGGATAGAGCGATGTTGATGTAGCGAGGGGAACGAGAGCACGTTATGGGTAGGTTGCCAAGGAGGAGGCAGAGGTGAGTAAATGATCTATCAGTGTCACCGCGTCAGGCTGGGCTAATCCGTCTTTTTGCCTCTTTTCCTTCCTTTCCTTGCCTGACTGCTATGTTTAGTTTGCGTTCGCATACCTATTCAGTCTACATCTTACGACGACTGCAAGAATCGTTTCATCTCGTTTCATCTCATCTCATCTCCCGGACCTCTCCGCAACTCTTCTGACATCTCGTCACGTCTTCGCCCAGTCATCAACATCAACATCAACATCACTATCAAACCGCAGCTGAGGAACACGCAACACGCAACCCGTTTTCAACAGCAGTTCCGCACGCGTCATCTACCGTTACTCAATGACAACGTGGATCCGGGCAACACATACAGAACTCGCACGAATCGTCCCAGACCCAATCAACTGGGCAGAAGCTTGTAGTACTGCGAGAGTCTGACTAGGGGGCAGATGGTCATGTCAATCCGAGACGTAAGAGGGTCGCACAATCATCTTTTTTTTCCTGACCATTTTCCTGTTTATTCTTTCTTCAGACGAAGCACCGGGGAGGATACTCTTGGATGTTGGGAACATTTCACCGGTAGGAAGTGGATGTCTCATGTGTCTACTCTACGCCGCCTCCGTCGGGGTATTGACTTTGCCCTCAGTTTTTTTTAAATCTTTCTCTATTTTGTTTTTGGTCTGAGCAACGTGCTTTCGGTTAGGGATGGTTGACGTTAGATACGCAGTATCTGCCCTTTCACTGTCAAGGGTCCTGGATTGTCTTCCCGGCCGTCCGCAACAGTCTCTTACCACATTGGACATTGCAGAGAGCCCCCCCGGGGACAGTAAGAGAGGATGGCCGAGGTTGGGGTGATTATGGTGCAAGGCTTATCTATGGCCGTGTCAATCGTGGACCTTTGCTTTTTCTTCTTGTCTTTTCGTTTTTTCTTCGTTATCGTTTTTCCTCCTCATTGTTCGTCTTCCTACAGAGCCGCCCATTGGGGGGTTTGAGGAGCGACAAGGCAAGAAGACTATAAGTCTGTCATATCTGACTGATGAGGGGCGAAGGAGACATCAGGAAATTCGCAACGGTATGGGGTGCATGGATCCATACACCCCATACCATATTATACATAGTATGGATCGGAGGGGGGGGTGCATGTTTTCCATACTCACCCATGCACCTATACAACCATTCCCATACCCGCTCCATACCTTCTTCCCATACTTCCTATACCTTCTTCCCATACTTCCCATACATCCTCCTATGCACTTGATATGCATTCTATACGGTCATTCTGGTAGGTTCAGCTTAATATATATAATCAGATATTGTCTCCCAAATAACATACATATAGCAATAGATAGATATTATCATATGAGGAATAGATAGAAAAAAGTAATCACGAAGTACTGGCCCAAAAGGGCCTGACCGTGAAGAGAGTCGGCGGATGACTGAGGACTTGAAGAAACCACTGCAGCATTCTATACTCGAGCAGATGAGTGAAATGGAAAAAAGGAACTATGCACTACTCACCTCTAATCAGATAAAACAATTACATTGCCTTGACTCCGAGTTTCGTTGGCAGTAGCGGCGTCCTCAACGATGGGATCGGCGGATGAGACGGTGGATGTGAAACCCTCAGTGGCCTCGAGAAGCTGATGCCACTTCTTCTCCGAAAGTTTGCTGGTATAATCATTGTAGAATCCTTCAACTGTCTTCTGCCAATTATCCCCAAAGCTCGTCATCGTCACTCGCTTAGCCCTCTTTCCGGATTTCTTGGCCTCTTCTTTGCCAACGTCGATCGCTTCTTGAATGGTGTCGACTCCAGTCTCAAAGCTTTTGAGCGCGCGAAGAACCTGCAAAAAAAGTCAGAGAATAACCACGGAGTAAGTTAATAAGCAATGACTTACCGCTGCAGCACTCAGCGCCAAAGCACCAGCTGGAAAGTCATATTCTTCATCAGAGGTTCCGATCTTTGCCAAGAAATAAGCGAACGTCTCAAGAAGGAGTGGACCTCGAAAGGCGCCAGTACTCTCTTCGCGCTGTGAGTAATATTCAGTGCATCACAAAGGAATGAAAGATTTTGCACGCACAGTGGGACCGGCGTCCGCATAAATCCATCTGTCATTCTCTAGCTGTTCCTTCACCCAATCGGAAACCGCTTCAACGGACGCGCACTCTTTGGCTTTGAGACGGATGATACTGAGGGCCCGTTTCCCAATTTCACTGCGGAAGGTGCGGAGGGCGGACTGGACCTAGACAAATATTGTATCGTCAACACCTGGAAAAATGAATAGTAAAAGAAAGAACACAGACGAAACCGAAGATCGCAGGATGCTCTAGAAGGGGCCGCTTTTTACCACTCTTCGGATCATCATATGTAGTTGGCTCGGGGTAATGTTTGGCCCACAGCTGGCTAATAATCGTCTTCAAATCGATTTCACCATTGACACCAAACTGGTTGGAGACAGTGCCAACCCACTTGAGAATACCGGGCCAAACGATCTTTGTCCAACGGTCCCTCTCAGCAGTGGTAGCAAAAGGAAGGTCGCTTTGAGTAGTCTGACGGCGTCTAGGCTTGTCCGTGTTGGTTTTGCCACGTTCTTTGGCGTCAATGGCCTTGACATTGGCAGGTTTGAGAACGATCTACATATGAGTAATCAGCGGCGATGTCATCAGTACAAAATTTGAAAAAGGAAACCTGGTTCTTTTTCACACTCCCATCAGAAGCTTCTCGAGCTTTGCTTAAAGACTCGTGGCTTTCATCTACGTCGAACTCTCCCACCACAACCTCACTAGACGATGAGGGCTCTGAAGCCTTCTGCTTTTTCAAGCCATAGAGAGTAGCTTTCCAGCCTGGTTTCAAGCCGCCGACTGGCGCTCCTTTCGGTTTCTTGGATCTGTAAGTATCTCGTTAGTTTTGAACTCAAAATTGATCTGTCACTTACTGAGCTTCTCCTTCGACATCAGAGCTGGCAGGGCGCTTGGTTGAGCTGGTAGATGCTTCGTTTGGGCTAGGTTTTGGGTTATCAGACTGCCGGGCTTTGGATACTTCGTTTCGGACTTCAGACTTTTCCTGCTACAGAGTAACGGTAAGCCAGAGCCTTTATAAAATACTATTGCATACCTTGCGTGCTAACTTGGCTTTCTCAGCCTTCTCCTTTTTTGCATCTGGCTTTGCTTTACCTTTTTTCTTGCGGTATTCCTCCAACGCCTTCCTGAGTACCTCAGCCTCACTATCCTCATCATCCGCATTACTGGCCACTTCACCATCTGATCCCAAGTCTGCAGCATTGCCTCGTATCTTGTTCGCCGTCTTTGGAGCAGCTTGTAGCTCAGCTATTTCCTCGTTGACATCTTCCGCGTCAGATCCGCTCACCTCAGATCCGCTCAGTTCAAAAGCAGACCCGGAAGCTGGACTGTCAACCTTTTCAGCCGGTTCCTCTTGTTCGTCAATGTCCATTGAAAAGGCCAGCTCACCGTCTGTCCCTGGGTCTGAAGAAGGAGGAGGCTTGGAGTTGTTTGGGTTGTTGTCATCCTCAGTATCACTGAGGCTGATATGCGCAGACACTAAGCTTGCTGTTGGGGTGTTCGATTCTGACGTGGCAGCGGAAGGTGAGTTTTCTGTCAGTTCCAAGTCAGGACGAATAGACTGAAAAACCTCATCATCAGCCGCTTGTTTGTCCTCTGCAGCAGCAACCACTCGCGCAGACACTTTGTGTTTCGACGCTGCCTGTTCCTTCGCTACCTTCTTCGCTTCCTTTTTCTCCTTCTCTGCTGCCTCTTTTGCAGCCTTTTCCTGGCGGATCTGCACCATAGTTTTCTTCTCCATGGTTTCTGGAATCTTTATTTTGTTGCCTCGGGTCCCATAAGGCTTTTGGGACATGTTATAGGGATGCGGACGTGATGTGGATGGAGAAAATTTTGGTGCTTGGTAAGCGTTGTTTATTTTCCTCATGAAATAACCGAGTTTCTCTGACAACCTCTCTTCCAGGATGCCCATCGTCTTTCAATGCCAATACCCTGGCTGCAGGCGTACTTTTAAACGAGGATCAGACCGAACGAAACACGTCAATGCAGTGCATCCAGGTTTCTCGATAAATCCCCCATCTTCTGTGTCAACACATACAGCATTGTCCACTGCACTAGCGTCTTCCACATCCCAGCCTTTCACTGTTCCTGAAGGCCTTTCAGACGATGATATGCAGCCTTCAGACGTCGACACGCAGCCTCTGCCCTCACCAATTGAACCACAAGCTCCGAGGCCTCCGAGAGAAAGCAAGAACTATCATCCTTTCCTTACTGGTGTGTCTCGTCATTCATATTTTTTCTTCTTGCCCTTACACACAGATAGGTGATATATGTGATGAAAATGGCAATTTTCTACCGCCAGGAAGCCCAGTCCCTCCTCAACCTGAGCCGGATAATGTTTGGGCACCGTTTGCGGATGAGGTGCAGTTCAGGCTTGCGGACTTCTGCTTCCGAAAGGCAGAGATGTCTCAGTCTGATATAGACGAGCTCTTGGACATCTGGTCTCTGTCCCTATCTCAACATGGAGCAGAATCTGGTCCATTCCTCAACCACGAGGACCTTCTGGAGGCTATCGACAACATACGCGTTGGTAGTGCGCCTTGGAAATGTTTCGAGACGCAGCCCCAAGCTGGAACAATGCAAGACGCTCCGGAATGGCAGACGACATCATATCAGGTCTGGTACCGTGACCCAGACGTCCTCATAGCCAACATGCTCGCAAATCCAGATTTTGTCAAGGAGTTTGATACGAAGCCATACGTTCACTTGGATGGAAGTGGGAAGCGTCAATGGAGTGATTTTATGTCAGGTAATTTTGCCTGGAGGCATTCGGTACGTGTATATTCTATCGACGTTAACTTCTACTAATCATATTGTTGGTGTAGACCGCAATTTACCAGCAAGACCCGGCTACACGTGGGTCTATGTACTGCCCTATCATACTCGGCGCTGACAAGACAACCGTTTCTGTTGCAACTGGTCACGTCGAGTATCATCCTCTCTACCTTTCCATTGGCAACCTCCACAACTCTGCACGCCGAGGTCATCGTAACAGTGTTGTCCCCATTGGCTTTTTAGCTATCCCGAAATGTAAGTTATCATTTGGAACACAAATCGTTTATTGTAGCTAATGCCATACTTTTCCAGCTGACCGCAAATATGATAAAGACCCCAAATTTCGGCTTTTCAAGAAACAACTATACCACTCTTCCATTGCCGCTATCCTTAGCTCATTGCACCCAGGAATGACCACCCCTGTCGTTCGCCGCTGCCCAGATGGTCACTTTCGTCGTGTGATATATGACTTGGCAGCATTTATTGCCGATTATCCCGAGCAAGTCTACTTAGCAGGTATTGTCCAGGGCTGGTGTGCACGGTAGGTCGTACTCAGCTATTACTCATTCTTCTGTCTTATAATATCTTGTTTCTAGATGCAGAGCACCATCATCTAACCTGCAGGAACCAGCTGTCCGACGAACAGAAAATTTGGATAATGTAACTCTCAACGAGTTTTCGGGTGACAGTAAAATACTTTGGGATAACTTTGGTATGGATGAAGGTGTTACAGTTCGTCGCTCTTTTACTTCATGCTATCGGAACTAAACCTTTGCCTTCTCAGCCATTTACCTGTCACTTTCCAAGAGCCGATATTCACGAAATGATGTCTGCTGACCTGCTGCATCAAATCATCAAGGGATGCTTCAAGGATATGCTCGTTGACTGGTCCTTCCAATTCCTCGCTCTTGAGCACGGCAACAAAGAAGCCTCAAGAATCATCGATGATATAGATTACCGGTATGGAATTTTACTCTAATATGCTTACACATTCTAAGCTTGTTCCTTAGTATAGCAGCTGTTCCACTGTTTCCAGGCCTCAGACGCTTTCCACATGGCCGACGTTTCAAGCAGTGGACAGGTGATGATTCTAAAGCACTCATGAAGGTATGTGGCTCTGTCTTTCCTTGTTCATGGTATTCATTTGTTATAGGTCTTTCTCCCCGCTATTGCAGAATACCTTCCAGCAGAAATGATGAGATGTCTTTCATCTTTTCTAGACTTCTGTTACCTTGTCCGTCGTGCTAATATTGATGAATCATCACTGCAACAAATCCAAGAACGTGTCAACAGTTTTCATCACTACCTGCAAGTTTTCATAACAGTCGATGTTCGTGAAGACTTTAATCTACCCCGCCTACATTCCATCGTTCACTACCCTCTCCTGATCAAAGAGTTCGGCGCCCCGAATGGCCTCTGCTCAACGATTACCGAGTCTCGTCACATAACGGCTGTCAAACGCCCTTGGAGAAGGTCAAACCGCTGGAATGCGCTTAGCCAAATGCTGCTCACCAACCAGCGCATTGATAAGCTTCTAGCACTCCGAGCCGACCTCGTTACGCGTGGGCTCGTCATCCCTCTTCATAGCACAGTACCTGACAGGTTTGAAGCGGAGACCGACGATGTGGATGCTTTGGACTCGGATGAGGTTTTGCCGTCTGACGTTTTCCTTGCACGAACACATGGTATGGTCATTTTTCTGTATACTTTCATTGCCGGAACTGACTGATTACATAGAACGCTCTTACCCTCGTTACCTCGATGTCCTTGCTGATCATATTGAGGAACCAACGTTGCCTACTCTCACACACCGGTTTTTGCATTCTCAAATCTCTCAAGACCCAGTCCGCTCAGACAATGATCTACCAAGTATTGATTCACGCATATATGTGTATCATTCCGCTATTGCAACCTTCTACGCTCCGAGTGACTTATCTGGGACTCGTGGCATGCTTCGGGAACGCATCAGATCAACACCATCATGGCGCGGAGATGCTCGTCGTGACTGTGTGCTGGTAGTGACTGACGAGTCTAAACCTGGGTTCCGAGGTATGAGTGCTGCAAGAGTTTTACTGCTATTCTCGTTCAAATATGACAATATTAATTATCCTTGTGCTCTTGTACATTGGTACAATGCGTTTGGTCGAAGGCCCGAGCCCAATACTGGAACGTGGATAGTCAGGCCAGCATTTAGGGGTTCTCGTCCTACTTCTCCTTTACTTGCAGTCATACACCTTGATACTATTCTTCGTGCTGCCCACTTAATACCTGTTTACGGACATACATCTATTCCGCCGAAGCTACATTTTAGTTTATCACTAGACTTATTTACAGCGTTTTATGTTAGTAAGTATGCAGACCATCATACAAATGAAATCTTGTCTTCATAGGTAAACTGTCCATACTCCCATACTCCCATACATTTATACACCAGATGTATAGAACGAATTTACATGGAACGGTATGGATTGGTATAGGTATGTATAAAGTCCATACAGTCCATACCTCCCATACCCGCCATACGGTTGTGAATTTCCTGATGGAGGGGGAGATATGTCTCTTCACCTTCCAACATGTGATGACGAAGACAGCCTGATTCTCGTGCTCATTATTTTTTAAAATTCCTTGCCTTTGTCCTTGCCATGCTTCGCATTGTTCCGGGTTCCCTTCCTCCGTGAGCGCTACTTGATACCCGTAGGAAGTTTGACTTTTATCGCTTCTCCGCTTGTCCGGCGGGCAGTGTGCCCCTTCCTTGTTACGTTAAACTTACATTCCCATTGACCTTCAATCTCGTTCTGAAATCGGAAGAATAGAGACCAAAGGCTTTGCAATGCGTTGAATAACGGCTGTACTACCAGCAATCGAAGCGCGGATCGGAGTTAAAAAGACAATCATTGATCAAGAATCAAGCCGATAGTATGTATAACCAGAGAAACTATGGGTAGGGTACATCGGCTATGCATTGGCAGCAAGGGTGTGGGCATAGTGCGTAAAGAAAGAAAACCGGGTTTCAGCATAGCCACAAAACTTGCTCGGTGAGAATGATAGGCAGAGGTTGGTGCAGTTACCGAATATTAAGGTCAGCGAGACTGAGACGTTCGCTGAGGATGGACGGGTAAAGGGTGGGGTGGCAGCGCGTCGACGGGCAAGGGGAAGATGTGATTGAGACCCTCGAAGTAAGGAACAATGGGGGGGGGGGGGGATTGTTGATGTGAAAAAGGCAGCAGTAAAGTGGGGAAGGTTGAGGCTGGGTATCGTGGGGTGATTTTTCTTTTCTTGTTTGGGGTCTCTTCATTTTCTTCTTTTCTTTGTATCTTTATGTTCTGGGGACGATATGGGAGGTGGTAGGGCTCCTATCGGATCGGATGATCCGGCGCCATCCGAGCGATTGCTGGCTCGGACTCGGATGCGGATGGCCCCCCAACCGACGGATGGTATCCGACCAATCCGCAGATCATCCGCAGATGGAAAGCCCTACGCCGGAAGTTTCCGTGGTTCTATACAGTACTATAATTGGTAGTGTACACAACAAATTTTTTACAGAAAAGATTTTCGAGTCTACTCAACATGGTGGAACACGACCGCCCCGATCCCACACTGGTGCTTCCTGATGGTTCAAGACGCCAGCATAAACGTAAACAACGCATAGATGGTAGCGAAGACGCCACATCATCCACACATCAGCCTCGTGGCACGCAAAAAGCTCGCAAAACAAACGAAAAATCTACCCCCAGACGCACACACTCTGAGGAGGGAGCTGAGCCTACTCAGGCTACTACCTCTGAACCAGATCCTACTCCTACCCTCCCAGATCCTACTCTCGCTACAAATCCTACATATACACCCACTCCGAATCCCACCCCAACTCCCACACTTGTCAATCCTGGACCCACGGTTATTGAGATAGACGACGACGAAAATGAAACTACGGACCTCAAGCATCGATTCAGTATGCCTGGCCGTCCCAAATCTTCGTGTGTCGCAGACCATCCTCAATTTCAGAAGAAGGAGTCCCTCGTGTATACATTTCTGATTATGGTGGAGCCCGAACACGAGGAGGGAAGGCTGGTATCCTGCGAAATGGCGTGTGGATTTTGTAGCGCGAAGAAGCTGCCAGAAAAGAAGTGGAAATGGAATATCAGTGGAAGAGGGTCAACGAGTAACTTTTTAAATCATTTCAAAGCAAAACATACCAATGTATGGACCGCTCGCAACACTGAAGATATGTCTGCTCGCTTCCCAAATCGTTCCACGGCTCCAGCAGAAGGATCTACACAGCAGCTGACACTGCATTCGTGGACAAACAAGGTGAGTACAATGCAGAATAATTACAAGGTGATATGAGCTTACCGTTGTCGACAGGCATTTGACTTCCCCATGGCAGATCGGCTGTTGGCTGAATGGATGGTTCTGAGCTGCGAAGAATTTCTAGAAGTGGAAAATCAAGCTTTTCGTCGATTCGTTACCCATCTTCGCCCTGCCTACGGTGCTAGAATGGTGAAGGCGGATGCTGCGAAGAACCATATTCACGGGGAGTATGAAAAGGCCGAGAAACGCTTGAAGGAATATCTGAAGGTAAGTCTTATATTAATACAAAAAGTTTGTAGTACTGATATAAGATATAGAACGCACCTGGAAAAAAAGCGTTTGCTGCCGACGCGTGGACATCCAACAATAACCTCGCATACTTGGCTATCGTTGTTTCCTTCATAACGGAAGAATGGGAAATGGCCTCACTGCTCTTCGACTTCCCACATCTCAAAGGACAACATACCGGAAAAAATATGGCGGAATTGCTTGCAAAAAAGATTATTGATTATGGTCTGGCTGATGATGTGAGTATGGATACTATTCAATGATTATTACTTGCGTACTCACTTCATGGGCAGTTCAGCGCACTAGCAGCTGATAACGCTAGCAACAACGACACTTTACGTCAGGAACTGGCCTCAATTCTCAACGAGGCAAGTCAGCGTACCTGGTATGATCCCGAGGAAATGACAGTCCGTTGTCTTCCTCATGCAATCCATCTTGTGGTCCGGGCTTTCTTGATCGAGCTGAAGGCAGTTGGTGAGGATGATATTGACCCCAATCAGGTAGAAGCCCCTGGTAGTGCTGGCCTGGGAAAGAATCCTGAGGAGACGGCAGAGGAGGTGACTGTACAAGATGAGGGGATGGCTGAGATGTCCGATGAAGAGCTGCTGGCAGCTCAGGTAAGAGATGGAATTGACGTGGAAGTCGTGGTCCAAAAGGTATGTGCACTGCCGCCTTCAAACGTGCATCGGAACTGACTTGCTAATTATAGATCCGTCAAATATCAAAACTGACACGTTCGTCACCACAGCGGTCAGAGGAGTTCCACAAGACCATTAGCATCGTCAATGCTATCAGCAACCCCTCCGTGAAGCTGCGCCTACTCAACCTTATCCTTGATATTATAACCAGATGGAACTCAACATATTTTATGGTTAAGCGGGCTAAAGAACTTCGTGCTGTGGGTATCTTCTATTCCTCATTGCAAGTACTATACTAACACATTTTATACAGGCTATTGACGAGTTATGTACGCAGAACGACCTCTACAAAAAGTACAAGATCAGCTCTGAGGAATGGGAAGTCATAGATGTGATCGTCGAATTCTTAGAGGTGTGTGGCGACTGGTAATCTAGTCTGGGTAGTACTCAACATCTCTTCCAGATATTTCCTCAGAGAAAATGTCGGCCGGCAACTTTCCTACTCTCTCTGCCTCTCTCCTTGTTTATGTCAAGCTCATGAACGCAGTCGATAAATTCATGGAATCAGACATTGCAAAGAAGAACACAAGTGTGCAGGCAGGGCTTGTTGCATGTAAAGAGAAGCTGGAAAAGTACTATGACAAGTCAACATATGAGTCGCATTACTATTACGCTGCAGCAGGTATGTGACCATCATTCTTCTGAAGTATTTCACTCATTTTTTATGCAGTTTTAGATCCTCGCCTCAAACACAAATTATTTGAAGCTAATCCCAATCTTTTTACGAGAGATTGGCGCCATCGGATGGAGACTGCTTTCAAAGAGCGTCTCACTTTATACAGTGCCGCCGCACCCGCCTCCACTGCCAACCCCTCAACTACACCTCAAACTCCTTTCGTCTCCAACACCAACAGCAGGTCCAGCTCTATCGACGATCTTTTCAATGATGAGTCACTACTCGGCTCCTCAGCAGGTTCACCAAGTGCTACTGAGACGGCTGAAGAAGAATACGCACGTTATCTTGGAGACCGTACTACTAACAATGTAGACTGTCTGGCATTTTGGAAGACGAGCGGCAAGTTTTACCCAAGATTGGCTGCATATGCGAGAGATGTGCTTGCTATTCCAGGTATGTCTTTTGATTTGTACGTTCTAATGTTATATTAATTGGGTATCTGCAGGGTCTTCGGTCGCCGTTGAGCGAGTACTTAGTGTTGGCAGAGATCTGATTGGCCTTCACAGGCACTCGCTGAGTGCCGAGACCAGTAGTGAGCTCATGATCCATCGTAGCATACTTGTTTTTGAAGGTGGCCTTACTGAAGATTATGTACCAAAGTAAAATATATTTTACAGACTCTACTACAATGATTACACTGCGCAAAGACTGTCTCATCCGGCGATCATCCGTCGGATTGTCGGATACCATCGAGAGATGCGGATTGGGATTTGTGAACCACCCATCCGAGCGGATGGCATCCGAATCCGACCCAATCCGATCCGATAGGAGCCCTAGGAGGTGGAGGGTTTGGAGGGGGGGGCTTACTTCTATTCTCATTCATGATGACGTGACGTGGTAAAGCACCTGTGGGACGTTGACACTGGAATGGTGAATGCGGAATGTGTTTATGCTGGAATTGGACTCAGCCTCTTTTTCTCTCTCCGACATCGTGACGACGGCTACCGTGACTCCCCAGAGGATGACTGCCATGACTTACTGGTTACCTGTTACTCGTAATCTTTTTTTATCTTTCATCAGGCTGGATTGTAGACCGGCTCAATTTCATGTAACGTAGTAGCTAACAATCTCAATATAATATGTTTCTGTTCCAGAACCATGAACTTGTAAAAGTCTAGGCCATCTGAGGAAAACAGCGTGTGAAGAAGAGCATATCATGTATTTCTAAATAAACAGTAAATGACTGAGATAATAAGTAATATCGTTGCATACATAAATAGTGGAATCCAACTTCCCCTTGATTATCTCAGTATACATAAATTCCCAGATCAAACCATAGCAGAATTCCCTCCACTGACTTCCTGCGACTCTTTATCTCCATCCAGGGTACCATTAACGGGTGTCAATGAAATAGATTGAGACGATGGTGCAGGAGCTGCAAATTCCAGAGGTGCAGAAAGACTGATCGTTGAGAGAAGGGAGTCTTCCTGAGTTCTATACAGATGGGAAAGAAGTATGATTGTGGTGGGGTAGATGACTTCTATGTGTGGTGTAATGACGTCCATGAATTCCCCTACGGAGTTAGTGTACTTCTCACTGACAAAACCGGTGGGGAGGGTTAAGATCTGGAAAAAAAAAAGAAAAGAAAAGAAAGAAAGAGTTTGAATTTTCCTGAGGAAAGTTGTAGACTAGTTAACAAATCACTCACCCAGGGAATGCAGTACAAGATTCCTGATTCAATTAGAAGAACAAGTATCTGCTCAACTTGACTTTTCCTGTTGAGATTACCGAGATGAACCTTGATCGATTGTCTGTACTGCCTTTAAAATAAGAAGTCAAAAGAACAATGAAAACTTTTAAATTGACAAGTACCAAGACAATAAACACTTACCAAGTCTTGTATCCAATCAAAAGAGTAGCCACGAGGGTTGTAAAAATGAGCGAGGCTGGAAAAATCTCTTGAGTTGGACTGTATGAATCCTATAACGCATTATACATGAGCCTTCCTTCATTGTATAAATCAAATACATGTATATACATACATCTTCAATCAGGAAAGCTCGGATAGCCACAAAAGCATCAAAAATACTACAACCTGACCAAAAGAAAAATCAACATTAATGCAATGAAATAAAATTCAGAAAATTAAGTCCACTGACCAAGCGCTTGGACAATACAGAAAAGTAGAATCCGTTGAGGAAGAATTTCTCCTTTAAAAAGAATCCATGTCCTCCAAACAACAATCAAATCTCCAAGAAAGTACTATTGACAAGTAAAGCTCAGTAATCAGTACCCAGTTTCACAGCTTAATCAGTTAGGAGAAAAGAACTGACGCTAATTCGTGACACCACAACCACTAGTACCTGAGCACGAATCATTGCTTCAGTTGGATCATATGCTGGATTCGCTAGTGACTGGATTTGAACGATATGGAAAACTCGATTCGACACGACGGTGATAGCTGAGTTGAAACACATGATAGCACATGCAGCCACTAGGAAAGAGCGCATCGGTGACTTTCGCAGCCCCTGTTGGCTTCAGCCAAGATTAAATGTGCTTGTATTGAAAGAGTTTAAGAGAGACTTACTACAGCAGCAAGATTGTGGAAGCCGTGAGTAGAATCTCGATGCCTGGACATTGAAGTTATGATTAATGTGTACTTATAAATTTGAAGGATATCTACCAAAGAGCGATGCCTCGACTGCGATTTCCGTGAACCAACCTTGCAGAATAGCCATATCCGAATCTATGAGAAGGGACGAGTTGGAGGCCTGAAATTGCATTATTGTTATGTGCTTATGATCAAGCAGTATGGAGGGGGATGGCCGACGTCTGTGAGGGGAAGGAGTGGGGGGGAGACTAGTGGATGTTGGGCAGAATGAACTTGCGCTAGGAGTGACGCTCAAGTACGTTTCCTAAATATCTCTGGGTTGACCTTATGACCGTCTCACATACATAATCCCACCATCATTGCAGCAACATCATGATGGACTTCGCTGGACAGTCCCACTAACAGAGACTGACTATAATTAGGCTATCAATATAGCTCAAGAGTCAAAGACGCAAAGCTAGCGCTCCTTTGCTTTAGAAAAGATCTCAAATACTTGAGGTACTATGAGGACTCGATTTTATTTGTGCTTTCAGAAAAATCGAGAATTCATGATTCAGTTTTGAAGCTTGAAGTCAGGCGTCCGGCCAGTTACTTAAGTCAAAATAGAAAAGAAAATTCTATGCTTGAGAGCGCCTTGATCAAGCCTTTCTCCTGAGTATCAGATCCCCAAGAAATTGATGTGATGCTCAGCAGAAACCACTGTGATAAAGATAAGAGAGTCACTCCAGTGCCGAGGTGAAAACGGCACAATCTCTGGGCCATCAAATGCAGTTAATTGGTTTTCATTAATATGGTACCTGACGATGATAGTTGCGTACGTCCCGACGAGAAAACGGATTAGAGGCTACTCAATCTTCGTCGCCTACAGTTGCGGGACGTTTAGTGAGAGTAAATTTAGAAAAAAAAAAACTAAACATCAAAGAGTGGCTTCTCGACTGCAATTTCCAATCAGCCAAACATGCAAAACATGGATATCAGAATTTATAAGAAAAGACAACTCGGACGCCCGGGATTGCATCGTTGGAGATTGCTTGTGATTTAAGCGAGGGGAGTGGAGAAGCCTCAGTGCAATCTGTAGGACACGGACTAATTGGACTACGTAGTGGTGGTTAGAACAGAATGAACGCTTGTTGAGTAAAAATATCTCCAAGTGAGTCTCATGATCAGACCGTCTCACGAAGATAAGACCACCATCATTGCGCCATGATGAACTTTGTTGCGGAGTTCCCCTAACGGCGTCTGACTATAGTCAAAGTATCGAAGGCGCGAGGCTAGTGGCACAGTGCTTCATCTTCTATGCAAGCATTTCTTGAGCGGTGATCACTCCAAAATTTTAGACTTCTGAAAAGATATAGACTTCAGAATTCTTCCGTGAAGCTAGAGCTGAAGGCTGGGCTTGGGGACCAGGAAGATGTGAGCAAAGTATTGGTTACTTATTAAGAAAACCGTATGCTTTTAAAGGCCTAGTGTGTACGCCTCATGACTCTGTCGAAATACAAAGTTTATCCGAATAGAATACCACTATCAGATCCCAAAGAACTTGATTTGATGAACCAAAAAAGATTTCAGCACTGTGAAAAGAAAACGGCTAAACAAATATCTCGTCCATCAGGGGCAGTTCTTGATATGATAAGTGCCTGAATGATCAGCCACAATCCCACCTAGTTAAAGCGGTATGCAGACTGGTCACCGGTCAAGCTCCGCGCTGCTTGAGCTCCGTCGTATCCATCATCCGTCTACAGATAAGTTATACCGGGAAGCAGTCTAAAGCAGTAGCTTGTGGGTATGCACCTGGACTTATCGGCCTGGTTGCAACTTGCGTGGTCGACAGACAATACTTGGCCTGGAAAATTTTACTCCAGACGCCTCTTTTCAACCAGCCACTCAATGTATGGGTTCACCTCGCTTACTAGCACTTACTCTTACTGCAATCCCTGACTCTCTTAAACGGGACGCGATGGGAGGAATCCAGGGATTCTAACGTCAAGATTGTTGAATGGGACTTGCAGTGGTATACCAAAGCGCTAGTTGAGCGCTAGGCTACGGTATGAGTATCGTGCTTGCATTTGACGTGTTGGTTCTGTGTCTGAGATGACTGTCAGTGTATTTACTTTACGATTCGAGACGGTAAGGGACATTAGAAGGCGAGATTGATGAAGGTCTACGTGTCTACGGCTCAAGGTCCGAGAGGAAGTGAGATCGATGGTATAGAGGATGGAAAGGGAGAAGGACCGTGTATGTCTTCAAGTTATAGCCACCTTGAGGACAAGAGTCAGAGTCTTGAGACGGAGTCGCGCATTTATAGCCTGATTTTATGCAGAGCGTTCGCTTCGTTTGTTTGATCGTGGGGTTTATGTTTCCTTCTTGGATAAGAGATAAGATGAGAGGAATGGGGGAGGGGGAAGAGTCCTTGTGATACGCAAGGGGTGTGTAAATGGTTATGACCGGACCGGATGTTCCTTTAGACCTCCCCCCTTTAAAATGGCAAGTGATAAGATAAAAATTCTGCTTACAAATCATCAAATCAAGTCAAATTTGCCTCCAGGCTGCCTCATAGACCCCCTACTGACCTGAAGACTTATAACAGTGATAAATGCTATATGGCACCTATTTCATTGAGGTACCAAATACCTTTCTCGGAAAGTTTATGATGTTAGACACTGATGCTCATCACAAACTGACATACCATTTCAGTGTGGTTCCACCTCAAAATGGCATTTCAGGTTGATTTCAGGCAAGTCTTTTACTCTCAAAGTGTATTTCTGATACTTTCAAGCTAAAATTCCAGAAAATCGGTCTAGGTATCCTCCAGGGTACAAGGTACTTTTTGGTCATAAGCCCTCCCAGACCCCCTTCCTCCCCAAGGTCTGGTCTCAGGTAGACTGACTACACACCCCTTGGTGATATGTGCGTGGATGAAGCAACACATCTGCATCTTGAGGTCTTCATTTATGAAGGCTTTGTGGGCCACTGCTTCGCGTGGCAATAATGAGGTCTTATTTGATTGGTTGTAATAGTACGCTGAGCTTCGTCGAAGCGAGGATGATATAGCTGCAGTTTCACTCATGTGCTGTCAGTTACAACTTGGGTATACATACATGCATCCTGGCTCTAGCTGCTTCTGTCAGATCACCTTTATAAAAATGCATTTGCCTCCCATTAGACTTGTGGTCAACCTCCTTCCCTTCTCTTCACTCTCACTACCTTCACCATGGATCTAGGCGAAGGCTCACAAGGTCATAGGCAATTATCAACTTTGGGGGCACCTTCATCTCAGCATCAGCTGCCTTTCCCAGACACCTCCAACTCCAATTTAAATAACCCACACCTTATTCCATCCCAGTCTAGTCCCAGTCAAAATATGAGTGGAATAATCACTAGCAATAGTACTGGGACAGCATTATTCACAGATGAAAGACAGCCTCTGGCTGAACGAGACCCGCATCTGCATTTTCCACCTGGTCCTCCAACTGACCCAACAGATGTTCCTACTAGATGTAAGGCAGAGCATGCACACTGTATTAAATCAACTTCCACCTCCACTACTGGTCCATCAGAGTACTGCAATAGCTGATAGTCTTTAACACAAAGTCATTTTTTGGAAGCACCTCAGTTTTATGGTCATGAATTCAATATGGATCGGATTATACCCAAATCTGTGAGCTCCTTCCCTTTGTCCTAATTGCATGAGGACATGTCGTTTATACTTAATTATTCAGCATTGACAAAAAACATACTGTGACACTGGGTGCAAACACTTGTAAATCCTCTGCTTTACTGAGGTTTTACAAGAGTATTACACCAAGCCAATCAATATGTAAGACTCCTTGTCATACATTAGTATTACAAGAGACAGAAAAAATTAGAACAACCTTGTATGACCATTGTAAGTCATAAAGAAATACCATGGACTTTCAGTGTGACTTGCTGTCACTGTATACCCTTGGTGGATATACTGTGGAATTACACAGGAATTTTAGGGTGACTTTTTGTCACAATATGTCATGTAGTAAGACACATAGGAAATACTGGAGTATTTCAGTGTGACAGATAATCACAGTATGACAAACAGTAAGGCAAGAGAGATTTACAAAGGACTTACAAGGAAGCAAAATCTGCAGGAAATTTACAAAGTGACAATCAAGTCACAGTAATACAGTTGTAAGACTAGCTGTATTATGAAGGAATTACAAGAAAGATTTGCTACAAACACTGGTAAATCCTCAGCCTTACGGGAGTATTACAAGAGTATTATGGGGAACCAATCAATATGTAAGTTGGCTTGACTTACAGGTGTATTACAAAATAGACAAAAAATGAGGACTATTCTGAAAGACCATTGTAAGCTGCAAGGACATACCATGGACTTTCAGTATGAGGCTTTGTCACAGTATAGCATTGAAGAGCATACAGTGGAATTACAAGGTGACTTTTTTGTCACAGTATGTCTTCTTGTAAAACAGAACTGAAATAGCAGGGTCTTTCAGTGTGAGATAATGTCACAGTAAGACAATTTGTAAACCAAGTAAAATTTACAGAGGACTTACCAGAAGGTAGAACTTGAAAGTCTTGGGTAAGACTGCTCATATTTACACTGAATTTACGGAGGGACAGCTGTGTCACAGTAATACCCTAGAAAGACTTGTGACTTTACAAGGGAATTACAAGATGCAGGTTTTAAAAGTCTATCTCGTAAGTCTCTGGAAATAACCTGCATGCTAAATGGAGAATATACAGTGTGACAGACTGGTCACAGTAAGACACTTGTAAGTCACAAGACATTACAATGACTTACTGAAAAGTGACTATTTTGTAAGTCATCATGTATATCCAATGGACTTACAAGAGACTTGTTGGATGGATTTGCAGTGCATCCTATATATTAAGATAGGACGGGCCTGGGAAGAAACAATATTTACATAATCATTACTAAGCAATGTCCCTACGAATCCCTAACCCGACCGAGCGAAGCTTATTAAGTTAGGACCTCCCGTCGGAATAATGATTATAGAATAACTTTTACTAACCAAGGTTCCGACGGAAACAGCTGCGCCAGAGGCAGCTGCGCTTACTGCCGGTAATTTCCGTGCACGCCACGCGATGTACACACTCCGGTGCGCGCAAACGCGAAAACTCAAACATTTGCCTCATGTCTGCACACTTTTGTCTATGTAATGTGACTTGGGACACTTTTTGTGTCCTCTGCTCTACTTCTAAAGCTATTTCAGTAGTACATGTAAGGCTGATTTATAAATCAACTGGAGTGCCACAATTACTGACTCTGTGCATCCCAGAGGTGCATTTTCAATGTGAATATTAGGTTTCTTTTTATTTTATTTTTGTTTTTGTTTTTCTGAATTCTTATGAAACTGAATAAATCAACAATAAGGGAAACCCCACCAAATACTCCTCAGAGGCATCACAATGCTCAATGTGAAAGAGGAAGAAATGTGCATGTCATGGACAGTCCTGAGGCAAGGTGTGTACCTCAAGAATGACATGACATGGTTCCAGTACCCTTCAGTTTGCCTCAAGGTCCTGCTCAAGCTTACAACCCAGCTCAAGAAGACCCATTTCAAATGGTTAATTATGGTGTTCATTAGTATCAGCTAACTCAGGGCATTGCTGCACAGATCTGAGATTTGCCACCAAAATGCCAGGTCCAAGTAGAGCATGTGGAAGACCCCATCAACAGGTAAGCTTTCTTAGAAATTGTAAATATGCAGGTAGATGGACAGGTAAGTTTGTCTGTTCATATATTAGCCAACTTTCTTATATAAAGTATGTTAGAACTATGCAAATAGGTTTCAACATTTGCCAGCTGACCTTCACAACCAACTTGCAAATATTCCTGCTCATCAGGCACTCTCAACTAGCTTTGATTGTTCACATAGCAGAGGTAGAGGTCAGGCTCTGGGAACAGCTCACATTGAACCACAGGAAGACCCTCCCATACCTCCTGAACCAAGGCCTCAATGTCAACCTGAGCCAGAGCCTGAAGATGGCATAGATGATCCTGCTCTATTTGAGCCTCCAATTGATCCATCCCAGGAATTTGAAGAAATCCTATTATTGAAGCAGAAGATTATGACCAGTATTTCATGAGTGAATTGCTATAATTGAAGCTATTGTTGGAGATGCAGAATGGAATGCATTGACTTCTCAGATTCCCAGAGGTGGTCCAAGACTTCAAGTGTCTGAGTGCAGATCAAGGTACATACACTCTCTGAAACACTTAATATGAAGCTGACCCTTCTTTGCTATCTGGCTGGATGGTAGCATCATCACAACACAAGGAATTCAAAGAAGGATCCTCCAGTCCAAAGTGTGTCCCAAGTGCAAGGCCCTTCTTTAGGACTGTGAGAAATTAGCAAAGTCAACCATTAATGAGCTGAAATTTGGCTCCTGTTATCTTCACCCAAATCTCCCTGTGTCAATCATTCACATAGATATTTAATGTCTCTTTCCAAGTAGTGAACTGCATGGGTATCCTGCAGGTACTTTTGAGGCTACCCGTACCTGTACCTGTGAGCCCTATATACCTGGGGGTCTTGACTTGATGAAGGAAGACTCAACAATTTGCATTCAAAAAAAGGTGAGAATTAACCATTAGATTATATTAATGCATTGAACTATACCTACAAAGCCTAATTGAAGTGTTTATGGCCCGTCCAAGCCACCAGCAACTGGCACAGGTCTGGAAATCTGTACCTGTACCCATCAGACCCTTACCCATGACCTGTGACAACCTGCTGGACCTGTGCTTTTCACTATTTCCAAAGCCATTCGTTCCCATCCAAATCCTTCCCAAACAACTTCTGCAGAGAATACAAGATTGTCATTGGCATTGACAACCATTCTGTAGATAATTGCAAAGTAAGCCCAGGCAAACTCTCTGGAATCTCCATAAGACTAACTGACCTCAATCATAGAAACACCTCTACAGCTACCTCTTCTTTCAATTCATCTTCCCAACATCCATCATCATCCTCAAGTAGGGAACAGTACTGGGATCCCACAGGTAAATTTTTCTGACCCGTCCCTGTACCTGCCAAATCCTGTACCTGTCCAGGCAGGTGAATGGTTTGGACGGGGCAGATGGGTCATAGGCCTGACCCATGGGATACTATATATTCTACACTGTAAGCCCATACTGACCGTAATACTGCCGTACCCATACGATTTTTTCAACCAGTATTGACCCAGTACAAAATATGGGCGTACCAGTAATACTGGACGGTGTGCAGCCTTATGGAAACTGTGGCTCATGAAAGGGTATAAGGCTCATGTATTGCCTATTTTTTACTGGTATGTATGTCCATATCCCTCCTCCTGACGACATGACAGGGGAGGTATTTAAAAATCCGATTGTGTTATGAGGTCCTTCAAGTATCCCGCTGCCTTCCCCTTCTCTTCCCCGGATAGCACCCTAACTTTGGCGGTGAATTCTTCTGCGATCTCCTTCATAGTGGTATTTGTTCCGGAAGACGAAGGTTCGGTTGTAGTTGTTGTGGTCCTGATTGCAGGTTTCCTAGCCGTATTGTCAGAGTTGGTCATGATGGACCTGGGGAATGTAGGACAGTTAAAATGTAGTCTGTCCTAGTCTGCGACAGCCAAAGCATCCCCCTTCTTTCTTCATTCTTTCCCTTTCCTCGTTTGTCAGTTTAGGCAGGTATTTAATTTTTGGGGATGCACCTGGGGTATTGTTTTGGAAGGCATTTACTTCTATGCTTCTCGTTTGACTACCTCCTGTCTTCTGTGACCCTTTGGTCTGTCGCTCTCCTTCCCCTTGTTGTTTACTCCATAGAGCCTTCTCAGTTTGCCTTTCTACCCAAATCATATGTTGTTTAACTGTGGCCTTTTGTAGTGTTTCAAGGTTCTTGGGTTGGGATGGCAGATAGGAAATTCGATCTGCCAATCCTTTCAGGAGCCCTTTTCGATAGTACTTCATTAAACCTTCGTTGTTATAGCCAGTATCTTTAGCATATAACTCGAATTTGGAATTGTACTTATCTATATCTGCCATGACCTCTATCTTTGCTTGTGCTTGCGTCTTTCGGGACGTTGGCTTGAAGTCATGTAGGAACTGTTGTCTTACTTCTCGTAACGTCCACTTCTTCTTCTTCTTTGACCCTAGCGACGAGTCTTTGTTGGTGCTCCAATACTCCTTGTCGCTATCGCTGAAATCATCATCTCCTTCATAAATTTTCACCATGATATTGTGAGCCCATCATCCCACTCTTTCTCCTGTGAAAAGTGTGAGAAACAGTGCTATCTTCTCGTTTTCTGTGGGGTATACTCCTTTGTTAAGTCAGAGGTAGTTGTTGAACTCAGCTAACCAATCCTTCGCCAAGTTTCGTTCTCCTGTAAACCTTTCCGGTTTCAATCCTCTTTCCTTCATGGTTTTGTTTGGGAGCTGGTCATCGTCAGAGAGGGTGTCAGCATCAGTGGGGGGTCTGTTTGTTCCTCCTGCAGCGGTGGTGGCTGAGGCGGGTTCATTGTGTTCAGGATGTTCTGAAGGTCGACTATTCGATGGGGAGGAACGGATATGGGTTCTTGGATTGCACTGGGTGTACTGTCGGATTGAGATCTCCTAAGGGGGCTTTGTGGTTCAACAGGGGAGAGTGGGTGTTCTGGTTCAGGAGTAGGTTCTGGTACCTCGTGTTGTCCAGATGATTGTATGGGTTCTAGACCGTATCCTAGTTCTGTTTGAGTGAGGACTCGATTGTGTATAGAGAGTCAGTTTGGACACAGATTGTTTTGACAGTTGTCCCACTGGTGGTTAACTGAAACATGGTAGTCTTTCTGTCGTTGGGGGTGGTATGCATGGGGTTGATGGATACAGGCGAGGGTGATAGGTGAGGAGGTAAGACTGGGGATTCAGGATGTGGTGTGTGATCGTGATCGGGCTCTAGGATTTCCACTTCTGGACATACACTAGTGCAACTCTTCATATTCCGAAAATAGGTGATCCCACTGGTCAATGGGTATGTCTTCCCAATGGAATCTTTGTTGATAGTAGTTGTTTATTCTGGGAATTCGAGTTTGGTAATACCTCTCGCATTCTTCTTGACAGTGTTCTAAGATATCACTGTCTTTGTAGTTGTTGTGACTGAACCAATGGGAAATAGAGGCGTCTCAGAGTCGAACAAAGTAGCAAGTGTCTATGACTGCCACATAACGTGGGGATATGTTTTCAGGGGATATCTTTATTTGAAGGTATTCAAAGATGGTTACTTCACCTTTGGCCCACGTTCTCTTGTTTAGTCTGATCCAGTGGTTATCGAGTGCAATGGCGTGTTTTTGTACTGTGCTTTTGACTCATTGTGAGTAGTCTTTGAAACTGTCCGAATTTTCGATTTTATAGCAGTATTCGGGTGGGGGTTGATGATATGCCTATCGAAAATTCGATTATCACTAGTCAAATTGCGTATATATATTCAAGTATACAGACATAATGTGTCTGTTATTACTAGGGAATAAGAACTGAAGCGAGCCTGAACTATCAGTTAAAGTGATACTAGAGGGAACGTTCACGAGTGCGATACGAAATAAGGATAAGTAGCCTCGAGAGGATGGTACATAAGTCCCTCAAGCTACTAAGTTCGATGTTTGAGTACTAGACTGCTCGTATACATTTATACGTACATACCCAAGGCACTTGTCATGAGTAGCTACCTTGCGAGCAGTATAAGTATGCATTACCTCTATTTCACGATCCATGGGATTACCAACGTGACATAGACTCAAGAAGATAAGATACGAGACTAAAGGAGATGAATGATAACAAGGAGAAACCTCAGATAGGTGCCTTCACGAAGTATCCTGGAGATGTTCCGATAGTTTGTGAACCTGGCTAGATCTACTCAAGCTAAAGCTAAGATCATTGTGATGTTGCCAAATGATCAAGATCTACCTCTCCCCTCCTAAAGACACCAAAGAAGATAGTTCCGACGGATCTAGAGACTTACTGAGGCCCTCTAGAGGACTCTAGTAGGGATGGAGATATCGGAACCTATGAAAGACTGCTCGCGAGCATTGGAAGAGGTTCGCATGTGATACCCAATGAGGTTACCGGTATGAGTACCGCTCTAGACCTCCATTACCAAGAAGCTAGCATGTGCTACATATACCCTGGCCCTCTCGCAAGGACTCTGTACATATTCTGATTGGACGATTCATGTAAATACTGTTCGCGTATCTCTCTCCTTAGTTACTTTCATTCAATCTCTTGTGTTTCACTATATAATATTGCGGACTTTAAATAATATTAGCTACTGTACAGTTCTAGGACCTCTAGAGTATAAAAGGACGAAGTACTTGTAGCTAGAAAACAGATTAGTACTTGCATGTATTGCTGCGGATTCTGGATAACTCTTGAGAGAAGATTAGGTCTCTCGCTTGCCCAGGCCAGCTTTATATCAATAGGAATTTCTACAAAAACCCAAAACTTTAAAGACTCGAACATTAGTTCACCCTAAGACAAAGATTGTTGTGATTGCATTGGCATATTGGCCCCATATTGTGTTTATTGAACTTAGGCATATTGGCCTCATTATGTTATTGAAGATCTAGGCAATTGGCCTCTTATTGTGTTTATCTCAAAGTCAAGAAGACTGTCAATTGTGACCATTGTTATTGTTGAACCCCTATTGTTCCCCAATCAGTTCTAGAGCCGTTTACCTTTAAGCTACACAAGTTATACGAGTGTTCTGCCACTTTGGATCACCTCGCATTATATAGCAGGACTGGTGTTTGTGTGTTTTTGGTGTTGTTAGCTTCGATCTTCGAAGCTATTAGCATTATCCACTAGCCAGCCTATTATCGAACTCGTAGATTGTCAAGAAATGGTTCGAAGTTGAGAGCCAGTGTGTCTGATTTAGGATTTCAATTACAGAGTTGGTCAACCACCCTACTTGAATCAGCGAGTCTGGTTTTATGTCTTGAAACTGTGTAGACGGAAGATGACCTCATGCAACAACTCCTTGAGATTGTTCACACCTGCCAGCCTGTGAGGCTCCTCACACAGGGTAGTGTTGATGGGCTTGGGGGCACTGTAGGGGAAAGATTGGGAATAGGAAAGTCTGGTAATACGGAAGGGTTTGTAGTGGTTGTGGGTTCTGTTTTGTGAGGTGGGTGTAAGAGAGTCTGTTCAAGTGTCAAGGACGTTGTCACTTAGCAATTAACCACCCAAGTCACACAATGAACAAGATAGATTGACAAGATATAAGAGGTGAAAGAGAGAGAAGAGATGTAGAGATGTAGAGAAATAGTAGAGACAAGAGATGTATGAGTAGCTGACTATGCTCAATACTGCACTGTACTGAGAGAACAAGTTACAAGCCCCTTGGTATATATGTAAAAGAAGTGAATAGAGAATAAATGAATAAGTCAGAATGTCCATGGAGATAGGAATTGGAGGAGATAAAAAGATGTATATGTCAGATCAAAAGAAAATGATGATGGGAATATGAAGAAAATGAATAGTAGTCCGTGGAGTTAAGAAATGAATAGAGAGGTGAATAGGACAGCGATTCGTGACATTACTCACTTCTCTAAAAGATTGTCCACATGAAAGATTTCCTCTCCTGGAACTATCCCTTTCTGTTAAGTCCAGGCAGATCCTAGGAACGGACTCGGCGGAAGTCTGAAGTATGGAAGAAGGGTGGAGTAGGGTTCCAGACGGAACTGGAATGAATGGAAGAGAGTTAGGATAGGAATGAAGTTGGAGGACTTAAGTTGAATGGCACTATGAGTACCACCTCACTAGTTGTCTTAAGTCGGAATGATAGGAACAATTGGGAGACCAGCTAAATCGATTTTAGACTTAAGCTATCTACTACAAAGTTGCTAGCTTAAGTATTAATCCGGAAAGGAATGGAACCTGATAGGAGTGGATCAGAAATGAAAGGTAATGTAACTAATAAAGGAAGTGAATAGGGAAACGCTCAATTTGCTATCATCGCGAGAAAACCCTATGTCGAAAAGGAAAGGGGAGCATATGGTGCTCATGGATATTAAGAGGAGCGAGTGGAGAGAAGTGGAAACTGTGGAGAGAAAGCATAAGGACAATCCGGTTAGCATCTGAGATAAATCATAGCCTTCCGGATAGGATCCGAGGTGGAGATTAAATGTGGGGATTAAAAGTGGAGTTCGGATATGAATCAGAAATGAAATCATAGGAAAGAGTATCAGAACGAGCGGGATGAAACTTTGGAAGAGAGAAAAGAAATATAAGATAAAAGATTGGAAAAGGTCTGGAACGACTGGAAAGCAGCATGGAAGCATAGGTATTACACTTTCTTCAATTTGTCATGAATCCCAGGAAAGAGGTGCCTCTGAGCTTGAGACCATAATGCTTCAGGCTTGACATTTTCCAAGTGGTTTCTGAACCTATGCTGACGAGTGCCTATCAAAGTTGGGTCCAGTCGGTGTCTGATCTCAGTATGGCAATTCGCCAGACCAAAGTTTTCAGTACCACAATCACTTTGAGTTATGAGAGGAACTCCTTAGTGTTCCAAGTCAGAGAATACAATATATCAGGATGGATGAAATCATACCTCCCTGTTCATGGGCAGCATCCAAATAATATTTGGTAGTCACCTTAGGGTTGCGGTTTGACCACCAGAACTGCAACCAAGCAATACATCCTGGAAAAGGGTCAAAGCCTAAATGCATCCATAATCCATACTTCTTGAACTTATCATGCTGGTCCATTGTATCCACATCCCAAATACCAGCACTCCAAAATTTAGGATAAAACACTTCTGTTTGGGTCACAGCACTTCTATAGGCTCGACTGTTTGGAAAAAATCATTGAGAAGTTTTCTGGTGTCAAAGTCAGCCATATAAGTGTTTATTCCAAAGATGGAGACTTACTCTAGAACCTTCAAATTGTAATCCTGACGTAGCAAAGTAACCATGGCTCTGGCTCCCATGTTTGGAAATCTAGTTCGGATCTCCTGGAAGTAAGGCATAATCATATCAAAAGAAGCTTGCACCTGTCAAGTTCCCTTTAAGCCTAAGGTATTTCAGATTCTTGACACACTTTTCGCACTAATAAGACTTGGAGTCGTGAAAAGCCAAGTTACAGACATGCATACCTGAGGCCATATTTACTTTGGCCAAAGTGGTCCAGTGTGTGTTCAGCAATCATTTTGTCATTAAATCCAAGGCACCAGTAATAGTCAATCCATCCATCCAACTGATCTTTGGAACTAGCTATGATTTGCAGTTTCAGTAACTGTACTAATGAACATATGTATAGGCTTGTGTTGGTTGTTTCTTCGTTTCTTTGCTGGAGGGCCTTGATTGTCTGAAGGAGCAGTTCTATCTCTCCCAGAAGGAAGAACCATGGTCAAAGAGAAAAGGTTTGGATTGATGATGTAATACTACTACTCAATGAGAATGGACTGACTGAGAGGAAGAGGAATACATATATCTACAGCTACAGAACATGCACATTTCCATCCCATCCATTAAGGTCCTGCTGATAGGAGTCCCCATGTTTATTGGAATGAACAACAATAGAAGCCTGAGTGCCCTTGTAATGTAAGTTGAAATGAGTATAGTTCTGAGATTCAAAGCATACAACATCACCATGAGATGTTTCCAATACCAACTTAGGTTCCAAAAGGCAAAGTTCCCTGCCTGATCCCTGCCATCCTTATGAGCCTCAGTCATAACATTGATGTTAATGACAAATCCTGTAAAGGGATGTACAGCAGTATGAGCATGTTCAGGAAAGTATGAGATATTAGTCTTCACTGTCACAAATATGCCACCATGTCTCTGGAGACACTACAGAATAAATGAGCTATCAATCCAGTATCTTATAGAACTAAAAACACTACACCTTTTGAACCGTCCACTGCAGAACTGGCTCCAGAGCCTCCTCAATTAGGCAGTACTGCTTGGGATGCTCCCTCATTTTAGCAGACTGTCTCGTGAACATTTGACTGTGATTAGTTTTGCCTTGTGTGTTCCTGACCATATCAGGATGGACGTCTTTGGGTACCTCCTTTCCCTAACCCCCAGGTTTGAAAAGAAAGACAATAAAGAGTTACTTGTACTCACACTCAATCTGTAACAAGAGTAATATGAAAAGTGCAAGGCAGCAAAAGATTGCTGGCCACTCTTCTTAGTATCCCTTTCCTTAGGCTTGGTGATGAAGTTTCACAAAGCTAGTTGTAGTTGTGGAAGAAGAATGCTCTTCAAGTCATCTGGCATAGTGCCATCAACACTGCAAAGTAACCTTCCATCTCTGCCATTCACCTGCAGCTCTTGTCTTTGAATTTATTGATCAATAATACCCAGGCAAAGAAAAGAAAGAACATACCCAGCAATAAGCTCTTTGGTCAGTTTTAACCAGACTTGATAAGGCTTTAGATGTCCCACCACATCAAACCTTTCTTGAATCTAAACACGAGTCAGAGAATGGTCAGGAAAAAAAGGGGTGTCATACCCTATGCCCATACTCGACCAAAGTTTGGGCTAGTTTAGCCTTGGCAGCAGCCAACTGTTGGGTCTCAGTGAATTGGTGCTGTGATCTCATTCTGGGAAATTTCTGGGGAGGTTTGGGATAATTGGATATGTCGAAGTTGGTATCCAGAACCCAGTAGGTAGGCTCCATCTCCTTCCACTCACCAGAAAGTATAGCAGAAACTGAGGAAGATGAAACTGTAGTCCATGGAGTATAAGCACCAGATGTTATATGTTGTTCATCGTCAGAATCAGACAGAGGGGAATTGATGTCTGAGGTACTGCTCAAGAACCTCACATTAGCAGTGCTCAGGTTAGTAATCAAAGCTAGATGGGAAATAGTACTCACTTTTGGGTAAAGCAATTGAAGAAAATGTTGGAGAGTTTGATGTCTCCACAATCCAAGATATTGGGTAGACAAAGCCTTTTTTTGAGATCCATACTAAAGGAGGTAGGTATAGTGAACCAAACCTCTCCCCTTAATGTGGCAAGTAAGGGAAGAAGACGCCATCTGATAAGAACTGCAGTCTTGAGCAGAATCTCAGACTAGATTGCCCAAAGCACTAATAACATTGTGAGGTTCATTCAAAAACCTAGATTGTAAGCCTTGGAGGCCAATAACAACCAAAAGGTATATAGATCCTAATAGTATAAATAAGAAACAGGGTATAAATGTCAAACACAAAAGTTACTCACCGGCAGAGGCTAAGCGAGCCCAGCGAGAACCTGCTGACATCCATTTACCCAGTTTGTCTCTAGAGAGGTGGGGATGTTGACAGACTCGTCCTGGGTTCTTCCTCTCAAATCCAGTCCCCAAGCACTGGCTTGAAGACTAGGGAGCTTTAGAATAGCTGAGGTGTAAAATCTAAAGAAACACTAACCTGTTGAGCTTCGCACAGAAAAAAAGCTTGGAAAGGATGAGTTGAAATGCTGAATATTTGTCAACAGCTTCCAACATCTAACATCGACTGGCTATGTTGTCCAAAGAGTTGGTAGCAAAGACCGCTGTCTGCAGCTGCTCCCAATGCTCGTCTCGAACCTGGCTGAAGAAGTCCTGAATCCAAGTGTTGTCAGCAACTTCAGAGTTCCAGAACAATGAGGTCAGCCTCAGGACGCAATCCTCTGCCCTAGCAAGATCCACCTGCTGTGGAGGAGCAGGTTCTGAACTTGCTTCATAATGTGGCTGTGATGGCTGAGATTCCTCTGGATCATGAACATCAATCTCCTCTTCAAGTTCGTACTGGCATGCTGCAACCTGAGCTCTTTTTCGAGGCTTTCGGTTGTGAGTGGCATTGCAGGGACAAGGGCTACCAGGCGACAAGCTGCCACTTGGGATTCAAGATCTTCAGCAACGTTGGAGCATGACAATGCTTCTCGAGTACATTTGCTGAGCTATAGTCACTATGTCAGTACTTCACCTTAGAAAAATAGACAGGTGGTCCCTACCAGAGCAGTGTTAACCTTTTGCTCTTCCTGGTAGTCTTTGTTGCCATACTCTGTGAATTGAAGAATGGACAACTATAAGCTAAATAAGCAAAGGAGACAAAACTGAACACGCACCAGATTGACCCAGAAAGCTTTGTTTGTCATTGTCATCATCAAACCCAAACCCAAGCTCCTCCCCTAGCCACTAGACTCAGACGCCTGATATCCCACATCAAAAGCCTGACAGTAGAGTGGTGAGTATAGTACTAAAGATATTTGCCAGTCCCCTTCATCCTCCTCATACTGCTCCTCATACTGCTCCTGGTCAAGGTTAACTCCCTCCTCCTCTGCTGGAGCCTTAAGTTCAGCAGCAGGAACTGATACTTCCCCCTGTCATATAGAGAATATATAAACTCAGCGTCTATTCAATGATATAAATAAGCAGATATTGTATGATACTGACCTGTCCAGATAGAGCTTTCTGTGGAGAAGGAGAGGGAGTTGGGTAGGCTATAGCACCTTGTGCTTGGCCAGCACCAAAGTAGTCTTCAAGTTTTTGCAAAATGGCTGCCTCCGAGTCTGAGGGATTGGGTAAACTTGAGTATGTATTATACAAGGTTTGCAGTTCTTCCAAGTTGAAAACAAGAAAATGATCCTGATCCATAGTGGGCTATGAGTGTGAGAACGGGAGGGGCTGCAGATGAAAGTAGAGAGGAAACGAGGAGGACGCAAGGATGTGACATGAACCATCAAAGTTCAAACTTGCACAAATAGGAAGTGGATTCTGACAGTTGGATTTGGTTCCATTTTGGGTGAGTTGAGCCAACACATGAACCGGTGTTCTGGGTCCTGGCCCAGCTAGGCACTGGCCATGATGGCCATGCACTAAATCTGAGCTGTCCACTCCCTGTTGCCATACTGATTGACTCAACTTTGTTGCCCTCCACATTCTTAGGGATTTTTCTTGGCCTGCCAGGATTTGGCGGGAGCCAGTGGAAACTAGTCACCATCTGTTAAGCGAGCTTAAGAGACTAGCCAAGTCCAAAATCCCACCAGTAAAAATCTTAAATGGCAATGCGCACAACCTCTGCTAGCTTCTGTCCCTCTGTTTTATGTTAAAATAACTTCATTTCTATGTAAGATAATCTACCTACTAGGAATATTGGTGAAGGTATGAGGGGGTCGAGATGTAATCAGGCATTTTTGGCTGTACCAGTCGAACCAGTGGAACCAGTGCGCCAAATATTTGTCAAAATACTGATGGGATGAGAGCCAGTCAGTAATGAAACACTTTTTTTTTCGAAAAGTTAAGGGGCAGTATTCACATTTGCACCTATGTCATTTACGTTTCCAGCCTCGTGGTGAACAAAAGCAAATAGTGTGATGTCAATGATAAACGCAATTAAAGTGAGTAAGACGGCCAAGAAGGAGACGAGGGAGGATATGAGATGGGTATGACCAGGCAGGGAGGGGGGTCTTGAGATTCAGATGATTATGGCGTAAGGCTGACCTATGTTCATGTTGATTGTACCTTTGGTGTGTTTGATTTCTTCCTTGGCTTTTACTATTGTTCTTTTCATTTCCCTATTAGCCTTCCTTGCAGTGAGAGGAGGAGGCTTGAGTTTTTGGGTCTCTCGCCAAGACAATTTCAAATGTAGCGTAGTGTAACTTGAATAGTAAAGAATGCCAACTTTGATTCGAGAGGTCGAAAATCCTGGAGAGCTTTGATGTGCCCAGCGATGAGTATAAATGTTGAGGTATCAAGGAGTACAATCAATGCAGCCTACTCAGAAGTCAGAAAAGTAGGAAAATTTGTTGTATGATGAATGAAGGTGTAGATGGTATCAAAGAACGATTGCAGAACAAGTTAAATGATGGTACAAGCTTCTGATTTTGAGCTTGAATAAATAAGTAAGTAAATAAGAGATATAGCAAAATCATTCCATAAGTAAAATAAATGAGTCCTTCCCACTATTTGTACTGTGCTTTATATCCCTCAATTGAAATCTCCAGATCAAACTACCACAGAATTTCCTGTACTAACTTCCTGGATATCATTCTCTCCATCTTGAGTGTCATGTGCCTGTGTGGATGCTGGTGGATCAGATTGAGATGATGGGGTAGGAGCTGCAAATTCCAGAGGTTGAGAAAGACTCTCAAGAATAGAGTCTTGGTGGTTCCTGTAGAGGCGGGAGAGAAAGATTATTGCAGTGGGATAGATTGTTTCCAGGTGGGGCATGATTAAACCCAGGTAAGTGTCTACAAATTCAGTATATCTGGGGTTGAATGAAGTAGGCAGGACTAATATCTAAAATTCAAGATGTTATTGCCATTTGAAAATGCCCATAAAAAGACCTACCCAGGGAATGCAATAGATTATACCAGACTGTACTGAGAGTAACAGTATCTGTTCAACTTGGCTTTTTGTATTTAATTGGCCAAGGTGAGCTTTAACAGATTGTCTGTAGTGCCTGTTGAGAAATCAAGCTAAAGCCAGGAACTAGGGAGCCAACAGTCTGCTATGTGCTTACCAAGCCTTCTTTGCAATCAGAAGAGTTGCTGTGAGGTTGGTGAAGATGAGTGATATTGGCATTATCACTCTGATAGATTGAGCTGTGTCCTGTATGGTATTAATGTAGGGCTGGGTTCAATAAAGCAACAAAAGATATACATACAAAATTTGCGTCAAGTTCATCTTTCATGGCAAGGAACACATCATATATACTGCATCCTAAATCCAGAAATGTCAGCTCAACAAATTTAATTTCTCTGAGGTGAGTGTGGCATGAATTCTTACCCACTGATTGAGCAATACAGAAAAGAAGAATCCCTCTGGGAATAGGTTCCCTTTGAAAAAGGATCCATGCCCTCCAAACGACAATGACATCTCCCAGGAAATACTATTTGCATATACTACAGTATTCAGGTAAGGAATTAGAATAGCACAGAGGAACTCACACTAATTCTTGTCACCACTGCCTCCATCAATTGAACTGTAATCATAGTTGGAACAGGATTGTATGTCTGATATGCCATACCCTGGATCTGAACTATATCATATATCCGAGTTATCCCCATTATCAATGCTGAGCTTGTAAGCATGATTGCGCATGCAGCCACTAGAAAAAGTCGCATTGGTGACTGTTGAAGTCCTTGCTGACTAGGTCCATGGTTGAAATTGTGTCAGAAAAGTTTGGGACAAGCATACCATAGCAGCAAGATGGTAGAAATGGTAATCAAAAGCTCGATGCCTGGATAGCAAGGCAATGAGTAGGGAGATACATCAAAGTTGATCTTTGGGCTCTGGACCTACCAAAGAAGAGTCCTTCAACTACAGTTTCCACTAAAATCACTTGAATGGCTGTGATATCTGAGGATGTAAGAAAGGATGACTGCATTCTTGATGTTTGCGAGGATTGCAGCAGCGAAGAGTAGTTTGAGTGCACAGGCATTGTTTCGTCTGTCCTTAAATATCTGCCAGTTTCCTGTGGATCTCATTTCACTTGTTACATATTTAGCACTGATCCCGCTGTCCTCAAAATGCTGAATGTTACTCTATACGTCTTGTAGCAGACTTGTGAGATGAGCCTACTATCTCTATGTGGATAGATATTCAGGGGCACAATCATATCATAATATTGATAGATGCACAAAGACTCTAGGATCTGAGCGGAGCAGCATCATCAACCTATCTAGCTAAGAACTATATACAAGCTGATTTCTACTTGAAAGACAAATCCAAACTGTTATGGGAACGAGCATGATGTGTATATGGCCTGTGCTTTGCTGATAAGTGTAGGAACTGAGGCAACCTACAAAGCTTGATCGGGCTTTGCAGTGGATGGGAGATCACACCTCACTTGAAGCTTACATGTAAGTTCACAAGCGCCGTTGCAACATCAGACACATGAGGCCATGAGACGAGAAAGCCCTAGAATAGTCAAAATCAGACATGAGGATCATGTAGCTACTATTCCGATTATAATTCCAACCACTCGGCTGAGGTGAGCTTTGCTCGCGCATTTCTAAGACGAGGTCGGCATCGAAGTCGGAAAAGAAGTCCGAGCAAATCCGAAATAGCCGAAACCGCAGACGTGAACAGTCCACGGTTTTGACTAACTCGCCTTTCCTGCCTCTGTTACCAACTTGTCCCACTTGACTACTCCACGGACTGCTACTTCATGTCCGCGTAACACAGTCACCCCAACAAAGTCCGAGCAACCGTCAACGAAACCGTAGAGGAGATTTTGACTTGCTTGGTTGCGATAACCGTGAGTATACTGTCTTTCTTGCGGAGGTTATACATCGTGCTAACCACCTATTCTCTTTCCCTTTCCTTCATACCCACATCGATATCTACGTCTCGCATTGTTCTGTGCACCGCAACCCACCTCTACTCATCTGTTGCAACTGCCGCCCTTCAATACGCTCGCTCATATGAATACTTCCCGCTCTCGCCCTTATACATCCACCCACATCACAACCCCTCAACCACACACTAGAACGCCGTTCGGAAACTTGTTCAGGAAGGAAGGGTACAGAGTGTCGGTGTCAATATATGCGCATTTTTTGCTGGGTTGAAGGAAGGTGGGTAACGAATTCCTTTCTCGTTGTCGTTCTTCATCTATCGTTTTTTATGCACTATTACTCATCCTTTCCACTTTACCTTTCGCCCTGCTCTTGCTTATACCAGGTTTTTCTTTGTCAATCTCGCTTTTTCTTCTTTTGTTCTCTCGTGTTTTCCTGCCTATACAAATAACAACTTTTCCTACCCTCGTTTTTGCTACGCAGAAGAAACCCCCCGCCTCCTCCTGACTCTGTCGGAACTTTCCATTCGGCATTATAATCAGTTCGGCATCATGATGTCATTATCACCGGCATGAACCAAATATAGACGCCATTATAATTGCCTCATGGGCATCGCCGGCATCATCCTCTGATCAACAGAAAAGCCTTCGCTCTTCGATGAAGTACCTGGTCCCTCCCATCACTACCCATACAGCCGAGATACGCACTCTTTGTTGATTATTCCCTACCTTATGCCTCCAAAGATTTGTTTCTTAGAATGAAGAGGCTATACCCAGGTTTTACGGAGGTATCATGATTCATGATGTAAAACATTTATTACTTACCATTTGTAGAAAGTTCAAAGAAAATGATGCGAGAAGTCCGACGCGATGCTGCCTTGAGGAAAGGTTAATCTTTCACAATTTTTGACATAATAGGATCCAGAACTCCGATGCAAAACGCTGACTCGAGTGGAGTCAGTTTTTTGACACATAAGTACATAAGTCAACACCTACTTTGAACGCAGCCTCTTACGCTCACTCTTGCACTCCCATCTCGACACCTGTAACATGTCCGACAGTGACGATCTTGGGGAATTTGGTGAGGTTGGCGAGGAGATCAGTAATCTTCCGGAAATTGTTGTTCCGCCTGCTGGGAGTAATCCAGCTCTAGTCTACCAGGTGCGTCGTCATTACATATAATTTCTCACATCAAGTGTATTTCTGATGAGTTTTTCAGCGGCTTCAAGAAGCCCATTTGCAGAATCAGGCTCTTCGTGAGAAGATCTCTCAGCTCCAGCTTGCCATCAGCGTACTCAAAGCAAAGACATCCAAGCGTAAACAAGGCCGAAAACGCGAAGCTCCTGTCGATCCTGGTGTAGCCCCTTTCGTTACACAGATTTCCCATCTTGGAGCAAAGTTTGCGGTGATGAATGAACCTTGGATCAACACCGAAATCTTTCAGTGTCCTTTACCTGCGAATCACGTTGATCCTTTCTCCCCAGAACGATTCGCCGATCAGACGACGTACAAGGCCGGAATGATTGCAGAGTTGCACAGCCATCTTGGTGATCCACGCTTGCAAAATCTTGCAGCTACGTTACCATCATTCAAAACTGAGGTTCGTCACCCATCTAATATTCCGAGACTGTTTTTACTGACATAAGTTATGTGTTGATAGTTTCGGAAAGCTCTTAACAACCAGCGTACCCATACGACGGATCGTGTTCGTTCACACGCCACTATCATCCTTCGTGAACTTTCACTTCCTGATTACATCTCAGTTGCGAAAGCAGGGGAAAAGCGTGCACAATCTGACGATCTCACTAGTCTGTGGACACAAGGGAAGAAGGATGTTCGTGAAGAGAAGCTTGCTCCCATTTTTTTCCCTGATCAAATCATCAACCCGCATACACTTTTTCTCAACGAGTTCCAGCCCCGTGTAAGTATTGTGATCATATTCTATTTGTATCCAACTGAACCCTTATTTTGCAGATCATTCGCGTTACGCTTTTCGGTCCCGCATCCATCAAGAACCCAGATGACAAAGTCGGAGGCAATTTGGCTGGCCATCTGTGGGGAGTGCGTGGTGTCAATGCATCGTGCATTGCTCTGTCTGCGATCATGGTACGTGCACGTTATCTATTTCAATCAGGACGGTAATACTCACTACATAAAATTCTCTAAAGCTTCGCTTCATCATCTCTCCTGATAAAGAGTTTTCCGAAGTCGGCACTGTATCACGCATTCCCTATCGCGAACATTTCCAACAGTACCGCAAGATGATTGTATTGGCTGAGTCGAAAGGTACATCCTGGGCCAAATCTCTATACGACTTCTACAACCGACGAGTATTTGCTGGAGTCACTGGCATTACATTTGCTCTCACGGATCCTAGCACTTCTGGCGATGGCGAGATTGATGAGCTCGATGCGCTGATGCAGCAACTCGTGGTACCATCAGCTCCGAGCGTTGCCCATCAAGTTCCGCATGCATCATCTGATCCTTCCTCTAACACTCTTCCCTCTGTCGTCGTCACACCGGCCAACACTCCGAGTTCATCAGACATTGATGCTGTTCACGCGGGTGTCAATGATCTTGATGTAACGGCGCTTGATCCATCTAATCAACTTCGTGGTCGTAGAGGTGGAACTGGGCATAGGCGAGGAAGGGCTACGAGAGCTGCTCCTTCTAGCACTCATCTCGAAGCTGAGTCTGATGAGCCGGAACGTAGTACGCGCCCCAAGCGAAGTACTCGGAGAAATTAGTATAATTGATACTATTCATTGCAGTTTGTCTGAATTTAAATTGTACATACATACATCTGGGTCTGAAATACATTGCTTGTGGCATCCATCAGAGTAGATTTTGAGAGGTTGCGAATGCAAGTCGCTATGTCGCCCACATTGATTGGGCAGTGTGGAGTATATGGGCCACAAATGACATGTCAGATAAAGCTTGATCCCTTGTACTAACACAGGTCAGTGGCCTAACTGTCTATGACGTCCCAATGTGGTTCTGGATTCGCAAGGGTTCGACTCTCGTGTAGGGCCTTCATAATTGCCTACTCACTATTCAATACTCAATAGTGTGAAACATCAAAGCTTATCATAAGGATTCACTTTTTGATTGTCGAGTGTCGCTCCCCCCCTTGATGACCGGGCGCTCCCCATTATGTATTATAACTGCTCCAGCCGGCACCCATATAATGATTTTCTTCATCTTAATAATCCGCTTATTTCGGCAACTTGCCATTACTCGAGTAATAATAGGTTACGCTATGTTATGACGTCGTTTCAAAAGTTCCGACATCCAACCCTTCTCAGCGCCCTCCAGGCTCCTCAACATCTCCATAACTCAGAATTGGCTCCTTCCTACAACAGTGGCAGTGATGAGACCACACGCCCACCTTGTCCGAGTCCCAACTGCATCTGTTAACCAAAGTACACCAGAAAATGGGAATGATAAACGGAGGTTGGCGCAGTTGCCGAGTATTACAGTTAACGAGAATGAGGCGTTCTCTGGGGCTACCGCTGTGGAAGCATGGGTACAGAGGGAGGGGCAGCTCGTCAAGGCAGGTGAGGGGAAGGAAAAAGGTGTGGAAGGTTGGACTCGGACGTAGTTGAGGCTGGTTATTAGTGAGTTTCTTTTCTTTTTTGGGGGTTTCTTCATTTCCTCCTTTCCTTCGTATCTTTATGTTATATTCTGGGGACGGTGTGGGGGTATAGAGTATTGGGGGGCAGGGGGGGGGGCAAGTGGGGGGCTTACTTCTTTCCTTTGTTTCATGTTTCGTTATTCATTTGGTGTGTGTTATCGGGTTCTTGTTCTTTATCAATTTGATTGTGTTCTGAAGTACTCTACCTTGACTTTGAGGCCATATGGCTCTTGTGAGCTCATGTCTCATTACCCGCCTGGATTGTTTCACTTCGTCGTAGTGGGACATTTAATTGAGTTTCAGTTGGGAGAGTGGTCAGTCGAGGGCCATTGTTCATTCCTATTTATTATGTCTTTCCTTCTTTTTTGCTATCTTTCAATGTTTTGCTTTTTTCTTTTTTTTTTTCCGTGTCTTCTTGTTTCTCCACTGTACTGTGCATGCTACGTGCTGGACCCTCGGCTACTGGAGAGATATTGGAGTACCAGGTTTGAGGGGGGACAAGGGGGGATGGGGGATGTGTTGGGGGGACATGCCTGCTGTATCGACGTGCACATTGATACCGTCCACTCCGATTGCCTGGTTGCTGTAGCTGGATGTCCATGTTCGTTCCTGGACTTGCGGTGTTGGCCGTCAGGAACTGGATATTCTTGGGCCATCAATGATAACAGTACGCTCATTTGCTTTGTTTTACACTTGGATTTCCCATTATAGTGGGCTTAGTTGGAATACTCAGGTAGGATTGGTTAGGTTCTGGGTGTTTCCTTGGCAGGACATGGGTGACTTTACACTTACACTTTCTTTGCCTTGGGCTGTTTCTGGTTGTGGACGTAATTGTCTTTCTCCTCTTGTCTTTGATTCATTTGTATTATCATCATTGTTTCTATTCTCATTCATGATGATGTGGTAAAGCATCTGTGTTTCTACCTGTGGGGAGAGAGGTGGTAGGAAGTAAGTGAAGAGAGGTGGACGAGGTTTGCTGCTGTACTGGGATCTGATGTTGATGACTCAATAGTGGATGGTGAATGATGAATTGGTTTATGGTTGAGTTGGACTGAGCCTCTGTTTTCTCTCCAACCAACAACAATGACTTCTCAAATGATGGCTCATAATGTATGATACCCATATGTACAACTGTAAAAGTCATATACAGGTGATGATTATATGGGTAAAGCTCTACCATCTACCATACTATATGGAGAAGTTTTTAGAGGGTGTTGGTAAGGTTGGACAGCTGTAAAATTGTCCTGTTAAGACTACATATGAGTATGGAGTCAAGCCCTGGGTGCTGGGTGCTGGGTGCTGTGCATTTGCATCATCAATGTCAACACCAGGAAAAGAACGGGCAGTGGACGAGAGGGGATGACAGCATAGTTCAGGGTAAGGGGGGAGAGGGAAAGAGAAATGAGGCAGTGGGGAAAAGAATATGGGTATAGAGTGTTAGTGTATGTGTTGGGGGAAATTAACAGATGGTTGGAGAGGGATTTTAATTATATATTTGTAGATGCTGGAGGTGGCCAGTGCCAGCCTTGTGAAGGAGGAATAGAGAAAAGGTGTCAAGGTTGTCGATACACTCAGTAACCACCCAAGTCACACAATACGAGAAGACCAGTTACAAGAGAATAGATTTGAGAAAGAGAGATAGAGAGATAGAGAGATAGAGAGGTGAGGTAGTAAGCTGACTAGGCTCTACACTGCATAGTAATAGTACAGAGCGGAGACAAAGTGAACAAACTAAGGAATGGGTTACAAAGATCACAGGTATATAAGTAAAATACAAACAGATGGGAAAGAGTAAGTAATAATAGACAGTATCATGTGGAAACGTCAAGGGCAAGAGAATAATAAGTTGAATATGGATAGATGAAGGTACTGGATCATAAAGAATGATTGACAGTGGGAATGTCCGTGGAGATAGAAAGCGGAGGAGATAAGTGTGTGAGTCATAGATCTAGGGAGATGGTAACTATAAACGATGATGGGAAATGGTTGATGTTTATAGGGTTAAAAGTAAATAGAGTGGGAAATAGGTAGTAAAGGAGAAGGAATCGAAAGGAAATGAATAGACAGGGAGCAATTCATGATAAAAGGTGAGTAGACATACTACCACTTCTACTTTATTTTTTATTTTTCAACATTGAACTGAGCTAACTTGTCTTTTTGCCTCAGTTTTCCTTTTCCTTTCTCCCCCACCTGCACATTTCATCCCCAGCTGTTTCACATCTCATCTCATGTCATATTAGCTTGCAGCATGTTGAGCCTGGCTTCTCATGTTGCCTTCGCCATAAGATCAACACCGACATCAAACCACAACCAAAGAACCCTTACACGTGAAATGTCACCATCAGCATGAGTTCCATATGCATGTTATTTCTAACTTAACCCAAATGACAGTGTAATGTACATGTTTCCTGGGCCCTCACTGGCACAGCAGATGGAACAGGCTCCTGCCCTCATCCAAATCTCAACTTCCTCAATCTCATCCTCAACATTCAATGGGACAAGAGTCTAACAAATGGAGTAGATGTCGTCAAAGGGTACAAAGAGCCTTGCATTGATAATAAAGGATATCAACAGGGGAGGGAGAGGATAAAGAGGGGAGGAGAAAGAAAGGGGCCAGGGGGGGGGTCTTCAACAGCTGGAATCCCAAGCGTTGAAGCTTCAACTTCACCCTGTGACACGGCAATTTTGTAAAATACTAGGTTGTTCCATAGATAGCTTCATATAAAAAACGACGGTCATTCCTATGCTCACAACTGACTCTTTTTTATAAAAGCCCTGCTAAATAACTTAGGCCAAGACAGAGACTCATATGACTGGTGCTCTGGGCTGGATGGTATGGACCAAGGTCCATTGCTGCCTGTCCATCCTCAAGGCTTCCAAACTCGGCTTTGGCCTCGCAATCGGCTTGGAGGGCCACTTTACAAAACGAGTATCTCAACGCATCGCGTTGAGCCGTTACATCATACTGCAGGCGGGTTTGCGGTTGGGCACCTATTTGGGTAGCACATGAATAGACCTATCATGTCATGAATCACTCCCCGCCTATTCACTTCCTTTCTATTCTTTTCCCTTTACTACCCATTTTCCACTCTATCTACCTTTAACTCCATAAACATCAACTATTTCCCATCATCGTCTATAGTTACCATCTTTCCAGATCTATGACTCACATACTTATCTCCTCCGCTTTCTATCTCCATGGACATTCCCACTGTCAATCATTCTTTGTGATCCAGTACCTTCATCTATCCATATTTGACTTACTATTCTCTCATCTTTGACATCTCCACATGGCACTGTTTTATTATTACCTATTTCTTCCCCTCTGTTCACACATTACTTATATACCTGTTATCCTTGTAACCTATTCCTTAGTTCGTTCACTTCGTCTCCGCTCTGCACTATTACTATGCAGTGTAGAGCCTAGTCTGCTTACTACTCTCTCTCTCTCTCAATCTATTCTTTGTAACTGGCTCTCTCATATTGTGTGACTTGGGTGGTTGATTAAGTGTATCGACAACCTTGACATATCATTACTTTGTACATATGATTGGTTAATAGATTGAAAAAAACTCCACGCCGCCAACATGCGCGCCACCTGCTACAGTGGTACCAGGTTGTGGCGGGGTGGGGCTCATCACAGGTAGATGTTGTACGCTGGCCCAGCTCTATACATCAGAACAAAAAAGTCAGCCAGACGGGAAAAGACAAACAACAAATGAAAGACACACCATCCCATGACCAGTATGCCCCGCACACACCCATATTCCCGGTTTGCCCGGTCTGGTTCTGATGAGGAGAAGGCCATCAGAGGTCTACACGGTAAAAAAAGTCAGTATAAAAAGCCAAGAGAAAGCAACTCGAAGGGAAGTAAAAAACAAAACAGAGAAGAAATAAAAAGAAACACTCACAAACCCTACAATCCCCCTCAGTCTCCATTAATGATCCACTCCCCGTTGCAGTCCTGCCTTTACAGTGTGTTCAGTTCCCTATAAAGAGGTGTCATGTAAATGGAGGGTTGAAGGGACAACGTTACTCACCACTCTCCTTTGCTCCTTCATAACCCATTCCCTCACTGCATCTGTAACAGTCTTAAACCCACTCAACCCATTATTAATCCAGTATATTCCCTGGGTGGTACCCATTTAATCAACTCCTCTTGTCCATACTTCCTCCAAACATGACATTTCATCAGACGAGCGGCGGCGGCAAAGGGCTGATTGAAAAGAGAGTGTTATTTGAGACAAAGATGCCAATGGTTATTCAGAACTGGAGAATGCAGGTGTGGAGGTATGAGTTATGGAAGTATGAGACACGTAGTACTACTAGTAGGACGCACAGTAAAAGTTGACGGCTATGTATGGCCAAGCATCAAGGGGGACCGAAAATTTTGATTTTGTACACTACGTCGAAAAATTTTTTAACGGCCTCTGGGACCCGACCGACCGACCGATACCTACTAAATAGGGAAGGTATGCCTATATATGGAAGGTGCAACGTGATACTGACCTTCCATTTTTGGCTTACCCTTGGCTCGGCGCTGTGCGCCTCGCAGGGAAGCCCTAATCCTAACGCGCTGGGGTGGCCACACGGGTATCTAGACATTGGTACTCGGGTGGCGGGTGTCGGGCCAACTAGTGAGAAGCAGGGGTTTGGGGGGTCGTGGGGGGTCACAGGTAGGGGTCTCAAGGGTACGGGTATGGATTTCAAAACCCGTGCTGACCCTTACCCGTAAGGCAGACCCGCCGTACCCGCCATCCAAAATTTTGTACCCGTAGTTTACCTCAATATATTCACTACTTTGAGTATGTTCTGTGTAATTCTTTAGTACATAGTTCAATAATAGTATTTTGCCACCACGACATCCAAATATGGGTAAGTGACACGTCGCTGTTCACACGCCGGAAAGCCTTGATCACTGTGGCTGAATGCTTGAACAAAGCAAAACTGATGTATCCCACCTTCAAAAATAATATTCCATAGCGAGTAGTTGGATTTAGATAGTTACATTATATATATATACTTGTGAACTGACGGGTTACCCGCCAGGGGTACAAACCCGTACCCTTCTGACGGGTAAGGAAGGGTTTTCGCGGGTAGGGGTACCGGTACGCCCAAAAATACCCGGGGGATATCCCTGCAGTTCACTAGGGCCAACTCATTGGATGTACGCCAAATGGCTCAATCACCTTCCAAGACAGCTCTGGATGACAAGAACTAAGTCAAGAACTATAAAAGGACCCATAATTACACTGATACAAGCCTGTAAACCATAAAAAATTTCACACTTCCAAAAATTTTTAACGACCTCAATGACCCGACCGACCGACCCCCAGAGTGTACCGGTCCGCAATCCCGGGTCCCCCTTGCCAAGCATTGCAAATGAGGCGGTATTTTCAAGGAGAGAGGTCCTCTATACATGTGGGTATCCGTCGTCATCCTTTGTGAAAGCAGAAGAAGAGCGGAGGAGATACGCTGGCGGTTCGACGATGATGACGCGTCGCTGGAAACGCCGAATTACGGTCGAATTAAAGTCGAACTCTTGATTCCCACGCCTTTCATGAGCGCTTAGCACGCCATCTCATTCTTTGTTTCGATTGGTGTTGCATCGACAGAGCGTTTTATACCTCGGAGAAGTTTGGGATAGGCTTGGGTTATGTATGAAAACTCCCTGAATATTTTTTGTTATTATAATTTGAGTGATACACAATATACTTGCATGTTGACACAAAACTCTCATAAAATGGTCAATCTGAGACGTTCATCTTGGATTAGAGGTATCATCTAGTACTACAGAAATCCTCAAAAAATAGAAAAAATGTCGTGAATAGCATATCAATCAGTAATACCATGTATCCAGCTATATTATAGCCATTTGCAATTGGCAGAACCTTAAAAGCACCTGGGATGCGAAAACTTCAAAAAAGCGCATCATCCCAAAGCTCAAACATATACTGCACTTGCTACACCCCATGCCATATATTGACACTTGACAGGAAGACTTGCAGCTGAGCTTGAATGCATATTTAGTTCTTATTTTTGGGCTCTGGCTGTGATCTTAGCAGTTGAGGTCAGACGTAGAGAAAAAGGCTTGCCAAATTAATGTCGAACACTACATAGGTATGAGCCACTTGGCGCTACTTATTTTTATCCAGAAAGCAATTCTAAAGCAATTCTAAAGGAATTATACGCGTACCAAACCTCCCGCTAAACGGTACAGCATGATTACCGCTTTCAGCCACAATTTACCGCCAAATTACTGCCAATTCACTGCGGATTGACATTGGGGGTCCAACGATCCCTCAAAAGTAATAATATGCTTTTGATTTCAATAAAAGGATTTAAGACAACCGAATCAATCAATTGCGCTCATGTATAGATGTGCACCAAGTTGTCCAGAGCGGTAGAGGACGGGGGGTCACGGCAATCCCAACCCGCCCAATCAGGTTTGATGTAATCATTCTTAAAAGGTAGCTTGATCAAGGGAGCATATAATGTGTTCAGCATGCATATGCATCCATTTGGACGAACGTGAATAGAGCCGAACTCGATTGATGTGGGGATCAATGCTCAACAAATATCTACATAGAGTCTAGAGAAGAGCATTTCCCGTTGACATTCACCTATGTACTACTACAAGCTAATATGTAGTGCGATGCCTATTTACGACTGCGGGCGCAATATACTGATACAATGGATGCAATGGATGGGTGCCCAAACAGGGGCAGGAAATATTCCCAGGGTGGGGTGGAACGACCTAGTGTGCACTAGGGCTCGGTTTGAAATTATTTGCCTGATGTTTTTTACTGTAAAAAATGTAGGGGGTCTATGTCAGATATTAATGACATGTAAAATACTGTAAAAAACACAATCTGTAAATAACAAGCTGTATGTAAATAACGTCGAATTTCTAGCATGTAAAAAACTGTAAAAAATCAACCTAGCCCATAGTCATCTACTTTCCAGTCTGAGGGCTTTCCAGCAGGCTCATTCTGACTGGATTCGGGTGCTGGTGTAGGTGTGGGCAATGATTGTGGTGAAGAAGGTTGAATAAGTGTCGCCAACGTGGGACTGTTGAGCCTGACATATTCGGATACATCAAATTTGATGCTAGAGCGGACAACGTGAGGCTCGTCGGCATCTCGGAGACGATCAGACTCAGCCAAATCGTAAGGGTCATGGTGATTGAAGAGAGTTTCTTCAAGAGTGGAGGTGTCCACTTCGGTAGGTGAAACATTCTCCTCGTTCAATAAACCCATGAGAGTAGGTGCTGATAGCTGAACCATAGAGGACAGAGGAGTCTCGATATCAGAAATCTCAACTTTTGCTGAGTGAGTACTGTCCTTCGGAGAGACCATACACATAATAGTCGCGCAGTTGCCCAGAATTGCACAGACGCTCAGGTGTGAGTCTATGTTTTGCAGGTTGCCAAGGTCTTTCAGAAGCATTGCAACAAGCTGAAGAAGGCTAGGAAGGCTTGAGGAGCTTGAGGACGGCAATTGTGACGTGTCAGGGCGCCCGAAACCCGACGCAGTACGGTAGCCAACGTTCCCAGCGGTCTTGGCATTTTTATTGTGTTTTAAAAGGAGTTTTTACAAAAATCTAATCATCGCTGTGAGTTACATCTTGAATTTCCATCCCCTCTCTCTTATACCCATCGCGCAGGACCCCAGGGCTGTCCATGCTTTTCCCTTGTCATCCGCCATGGATAGACTCTTCGCGCAGGACCCCAGGGCTGTCCATTGCTTATACCTATTTGCCGCCGTCTCCCGATTTCTCCCATTCGTTTTTTGATTACCTTAATATATCGGCATTTATTCCTATGGTACTTTAGATCAGTTCCCTTTTCTACTCCTTTCTGTAGTTCGTACTTAGACCCGAGAGTCGAGCCCCCACCTTTTCCTTACTTTCATTTCTCCTCACGAGTATATAAGTGTTCAACAGTAGTTTTTGCGTCACCCGCCCTCCACTCCCATATTTACATGTACATACTACGTACAGCGCTGCTGAGCCTCATCTCGTCGAAATATACCCAGGGAGTCGCTGTTTCAGGGCTCCCCGTGATCCGTCTATCATTCACTGTTCGAAATTCTTCTTAGACAATTTTTTACATCCGCATCTGGGACTCTTCATGTCAAAAATGTAAATTACACATTAATTACATGTTAAAAATGACTTTGTTTTTTACACCTGAGTTTCAAACCGAGCCCTAGTGTGCACCTAACTTCCTGTTGATATCCTAGGATTATACTATGCGCCTAGTACTATATGAAATACCCCGATACAACAGGCAGGTTAGGCTCGGACCCAGCCGTTCTTTTCAAACTCCGCCGGTCGTTCGAAAAGAACGGCTAGTATCTTTCGTCACCGCTTAGGACCCTCCCTCGTGGGAAGTCTGACTGAGCCAAATTTTCTTTGTTCTGTGCTCGACGGAGTTCCTTCTAGCATTCTTAGCGGCGCAACTTATGCGCCAGTCCCCGACTCCGTTGTATGCCCAATTGCCAAACTCAGCAGCAGTTGAGTTGAGGTTCGGGTCCAGCGTAGCTCCGAAAACATTTCCACTCATGCAAGCAGCCTTCCTGCCAGTGCAAGTTGCAGGTTCACCAATCTCTTTCCTCCAAAAACTGCGGTCGATACAAATCAATCGCATCAAGAATTAGGTTTTGTGAGGTTTCTTGTTTACATCCAGAGTCGGAATGAACTTCTGGATGGGAAAAAATGACATCAACGACAGTGCCAAATACACCGGCCATAGTTTCTTCAACCACGGGTACATGATCTTTACCTTCAAACATAGAAACACAGCTTTCGGGCCTACAGAATAAGAACAGTTGAGCGAGAACCTCGTTGGATCTGAAACTGTGACTCAGGCTCGTAGATAGCCAATTCGAAGTGCTAGCGGCATGTCCGAGCGGATAACATTCTCAATCGAGCAATAAAAAATGAGAAAAGACAACAGATAATGAGTTAGAACTTCCTTGGAAGCCTAGTACAAACTGTCAAATCCCTTTTCGTTATGGCAGACACTGGAATAGAAATTACAACTTCAGCTAAGAATTGAGATGATTGAGAATTAAAACAACGGACTATGAGATCCACAGTGGCAGGCATCCTTAGCCAATGTTTGAAGCCTTTGAGCGATTGACGGCAACCGAGGGAAGCCATCAAATATAATACTTTTCGCCGAGAACATGACAGAAGCTCTCACCAAGTTCACGGTTCATTATTTGATACTTGAATTGATACTCATGCACAGAGGAAGTAACTGTAGACGAGTTCTCAGCAAGAGCGAGCTTTTCAGCGAGGAAATTGGCGATGAAGTGAGCTCCCAACACTTCTGATTGCTTTTTGGGTGCATTAAAGTCAAATTACGGTCAGCACGCTGATGAAGATGGAGAAGATTTATAGCAGGCAAACGTTGTTAAGGCTCAGACAACGCTGGAACAAAAAAACAATGGGCAAGCATTGGCAGCGAGACGAAGACATGAAGAAGGCAATGACCTCATTGCGGAAATCGCCGTTTAAAATTTCAGAACCCGAATTTGTTGATCGATCGGTGGGACACGTCCCTCCTCCTGTCCCTTCGGTCCGGAGTCGGGGACTTTCCACACACTTGTCCATACTACACTTGATTGTCTGGGCACACATGTCTTGAATAAACTGAGAATAGCACTTCAAAATGCAACATCTTCAGCACCTGCAATGGTAACCATAAGCTCATCTTCACCATCCAAACCCTCTTCCATTGGGATTGAATCTTCCTCGCTTCCCTCCTCGTCGGAATCCTGATCAGAGGTCTGAGTATCCAGCATACTAGTTCCAGTGTCAACATTCTCTGGAGTTTCGTTGGAAACTGGCCTCTCTGGCAATGAAATGACATTGGGGACTGGATTATTTTGGGCTCTGATGACTGGCTTGACACGACTGCACTGTTGTAGACGTTTGAAGGATGTGTTGTAGTCATCAAGTAGCGAGGGAGAAGAATGTAATAGGTGCTGCATTCCTTCGGTAATCACATCCACTGTTGCATCCTCTTCCAAATCAAGTGTCCTTCCTTTCTTCAAGACATAAACTTCATGATCCTTTAAACTGTCCATGAGAATCTGAATATCTTTGCTGAGGTTAGTAGGGGCATGTCGTGTTTTCTGAGTGCTCTCTCCGAGTTCCATTCCCATTTTATTTGCCAAATCCCGGAGCCCGGCCACACATGGTGAGATAGTGAATAGCCATTCCCATGTAGAGTTACTACCATGGGCTTTGTAGATGGTCTATGTAAGGTGAGCCATCAGTAATACATGTCTTTAGGATAAAATACTCACTTTAATCCAGTAATTCAGATGTTCATGCAAATGATCTGCTTCAATAAAACCATTCACCTTTCCCGAGGTATTCACGAGCCAATTTTGTAAAACAATGTTTCTGTGCAGTACTCTGTGAATGAAAAAGGTATTGTTACTGTAAAAAGATTATACTGAATTCCCTTTGGCCACACTGAAGTCAGGTTGTGAATCAAATGGAGCATTTCATACGCATATTTCGTCCGCCTGTTGCCTCGGAAGCTCAGAGCCCATGTCTTTAGGATGAGTAAAATACGACCTGAATCCCCGGCTTTGATCGCGTCTCCAAACTCACGAGAAAGTAAAGTGTCTCGCATGAATAAAATGGCATTCTCAAACACCATATCACCCTCAGTGATTGGAACATCACCGTAATTATCTGCCTTCTCTTTATCCTTTCCCTTCCCCTTTTTCTCCTTCCCATGCGAATACTTTTCCCTTTCCATCTTCCGTGCCTCCCGCAATTCATCGACAATGCCTGTTATCACAAAACGTTCATAGATCTGCTCCGTGTCCTTTTGGAAAGTGGCCCAATTTGTATGCATTGCATACTCACCCAAAGACTTCCTTTTGGAGACAATCAGAAGGCAGTGGAGTATGCGAGCGTAAAGAGAAACGTAGATGAGGTCACGGCAGACTCGGAAAGTGGGTAGTGAAGTAAGAGATATCGGGAGACGATGTAGTAGGTTGTTATGGAACGAAAGACTCCCTGGATTCCGTGTGCCAGTGTCAGATCTGCCCCAGTGAGTCATGAAGAATCCGGTACAGTCAGCGAGTTTGGTGTGGAATAATCCCAGAAACCATGCACACCAGCCAAATCCTGTGTAACCACCCTCCTTGCCTGCTCGTAGATGGAAAAGGGAGCGCAAACAAGCCAATGATAGCTGATCAACGCCAATGATGTGAACAATCTTCATCCAAAGGGGAGATTCTTTCATCTTCAGCTCTTCTACGACTGCCTCATCCACCTCTGCATTCCCCACAATCGTCGATTCATCAATATTGAAAGAAGGTAGAGGATAGACCTTGGTTTTCTCGCCTTTCCCCAAGTTTATCTTTGCATCTGATTTGGGTTGGGTCTTCTCCGTCTCGGCTCTAAACTTCTCGAAGTCTTCGCCACCTTGATTCACAATGATGCATTGGATTGTATGTATAACACTGGGGGCAAGCTCATGGGAAGCAGAGGTCTGGCTCCCGCACGGGAAGCGGACCAAGACTTCACCATCACACTAGCCGGTAATCAAACAAGTAGATCCGAACTTAGGATACTCTTAGGATACTCAAGATGTACTTAGATTCCAATAATAGAAACTAACCGATGCCTAGCAACAGATTTTGAGATCCAAGATAGTTTTCTTTCAAAGAATACAATGGTAAAAGAATACAAACGCGAGATATATATGTATGTACAACAACAATGAAAGCAAGCGTCGACAGCTAAAACAGGAAAAACAAAGGAACAACTTTAGGGAACTATCAAATGCGTGCAAGTCCTCTCGTCGAGACGAGAGGACTTCCCACCACATTTCACTCAAACGAACGGAAAACATCGATTCGAGATAATACCTTAGTTCCGACTAACAACCTTTGCGACGCCAACCGAAACTATCCCCTATGTCCTCCTGTGGCTTGGATCCCGGAACGTCACATGTGACCGTAACTCGTGACGTGACAGTAGCTCGTGACGTGACCGTAACTCGTGACGTGTTAGTGACTTGTGACGTGACACAATTAAATCAGCAAAGTCGCGAATAAAAATCTGATAAAATCCAGAAAAAATCCTGCCAGTGATTGCTGCAGGCTGACCCTCAAAGACAATGACACGATCGGTAAGGTAGGTGGCCATGATGAAATTGTGCTCAATAACGAATGCAGTCTTTTTTTGGTGTGAAGAATGGAATTGCATGTGAAGACAGTAGATCACCGGTTGATGACCTTGCTAGCTGTATTGGAATATGTATGATCGACATTCAGAATCACGAAAGTACTTGAGGATCTCTTGCCAACTGGGAGGGTCCTGTAAACAATATTGATGTAGCTTTTCAGGAAAAGAGAAGCAGGCAGCATACCTCGTAACAACTGAGAATCCTGAGTGTGGTACTTCGTACAAGCCAGGAGAAATGATTAATGAGGAAACCAGACCAATAGCCTTGGCGGTCTCCATAAGTTCTTGATTTTCAAAGGGTATAAAAGCGAAGAAAGGCTAAGGTAAGTGGTTTGATTATCCTTTCAAAAAATATACAGGAAGGGGACAAAAGTTGGGGAGAGAAAGGACATCCAAGTCGACACCATCCAGCTCGCAACCTAAGCCAACCTCCAAGTCGAGTTTATCCCGTTCGCAACCAAAACCGAACTCCAAGTCAACTTCATCCAGCTCGCTTGAGAGTCCCAAACCGAAATGTATGGAATGCCTACAAACATGCCTAACCCACCTCCACCACCTCCACCTTCGCAGAATAACACTCACATGCCTAATCGAGGTCGGAATCCGAACATGGGTATGTTGAAAGAAAATCATAGCAAAGACCAGTGATACAATGGGCAGTTTGACCTTGATTCAAAAATTTGAAGGTATAATGGCGTGCTGTTGTTTATCAAACATAGGGCAGAAGTCAAAGGATTGGACAAAAAAAAAACTTTTGTGCCACTACTGATTCCCCGACTCATAAAAAACTCTGTACCCTAAGTGACAAGTTCAGTATTGTCCCTCTGTTCATTCCCAATGTCATCTAAGAGAAAACCTCCATCTACGCAGAACACTTCGTCATTGTCTAGACCAAATCGTTCATTGTCGACGGAGAATTCTGCAACGTCCTCTAGGCCGAATCGTTCATCTACTACGCAGAATTCCCCAAACCGTTCATCGTCTGGGCCAAGCCGTCCGTCGTCTACGCAGAATCGTTCATTGACTGCGCAAAATCCTTCGTCCAGGCCTAACTCTGCGTTGTCTACGCAGAAACCCTCTTCCAAGCAACCTGCTCCTGAAACTAGGTCGAAGAAATTGAAAAAAAGCGACCTGATCCGCATACCCCAAGATCAGGTGCCAGAAAAGGCTAGAGGTACTATTGTAAGTTTCAAGTTTCTGCATTTAGAAGGTAAATACTCACATGAAGATACTAGCACGCCTTTCAAGTGCATATATGCATGGCGTGGGGGCTCGCCGACGGAACATCCGCACCTGCACAACCAGCTCCTACTGTCAAGCAGAAGTTTGCCAACCAGTTCAGCACTCTCCAAGATTTCTTGACACTGGTGATGAACTTGGGCAAGTGCGATCCTGAAAAAGTCCACAGCAAACGCATTGAAAAAGCTCACCTTAACTATTTCAACAATGGGGCAAGAGGTAACAGCCTTGCAAAAGATGTAGCCCTGGTAGATGAATCGAGCATCCAAACGTTCTTTGCGCTGTTTGATTCCTACAGTTTTGAGGTTTGGTGCCCTGACTTATCTGCTAGTGCCTTGGAGCTTGATGCTTGAGAGCTGCTTGTTGAAACCTGAGACCAAGACCGAAATCGAGTAGGCATGAAGATCTCCTGGTCTCTGCTTTCCTGGCTCAACTCGTCCAAATCCATGTTCGCTTCATGGTCAGTATACTCCTCATACTCCTCCTTTGGTTCATCATCATCAGTGTTGTAGTCATCGCTCTCATTGCTTTTCTCCTTGGCTTTTTCCTTTCCCTTTCCCTTTCCCTTTCCTTTCCCTTTCCCTTTCCCTTTCCCTTTCCCTTTCCCTTCTCCTTCCTCCCAATACCCCATTGTTCCTGCAAATGATCTTGCAGAATTCCTTCAAGTGTATTGTGCATAAACCCAAGCATGATGTGCTTGACAGGATCAAAGTATTCAAGGTCATGGAGCAATGTCCAGCGCACACCATTTTTTGATGCAATTTCTTCCTGGTGCCCTATTTTCGTCTCTGCCAACCACTTGTCCACCTGCTGCCTTACTATCGCTTGATCCCGCAAAGGGTATTTATCCAAATCTAGGCATTCGATGTCACCATGGAGACCCAAGCACCATGAGCAGTATAACCGAGTGCTATGCAACAGAAAGCCAGTTATCTTTCTCATTGCTTCCAGATCGGCAATGAGTGGAACCACCATGACATGGATGAATGTTCCTGTAGGATGGAGATGGGTCTGTATTGTGACACCATGCCAATGAGTGTTGAGCACCTCTATATGAAGACACAGGATATTGGATATAGTGTTTGTATCTGGAGCTTTAGGGCTGGGAGTGATTGCAAGAATGAAGGTGTTTTTGTTGAATTTAACGTTTGAAAGAAATCAAATAGGCAGGGAACCCATGGCAAGCGCATGATGTTCCCAAATCGTACATCAGTATATAAGATATGTAAAATAGGGGTTTTCTTAATTAATCATACAATACTTAGGGGTGTCGATGTATCACTGAGCTTCCAAGCTCATCAACGGAAACTCCAAATCCAACAGTTTTCGGGAAGATAGTGGAGTGCTGGGGGAAGGTTCATGCAACAGAGCAGGATAGCACCACAGGATACAATTTTACCAGCTATCTTAGTCATAAACGGGTTGAACCAATCAACGTATAGAGAGAATGTCAAATTGCCTGGTTGCTCAGGAAAGTCGGGTTGTGAATGCCAAGCTCTACTTTGCCAGGTATCCCTCACATTTCCATCAGGAGAGGGTGGGACATTGTAGGACCTGTTGATCATCTCCTCCATCCCTGGACGTTTCAAGAAGAACTCGAGCCATGACCTGAAACACTGGGTGCTATACAAGCACCTAGGGACAGTAATTTCAGTTCTCCTTGTGGTTTTCAAAGGTGTTCCACAGGGATTCCTCTGATATACTCCTCGCTTCCAAAGACAATGATCAGGAAGGTTTGCCATGTGGGGATAGAGTGTAAAGCACTTGGGACAGCAGACGGTGCGAATGATTGTTGGTTCGATTTGTAGAGAGCTGTAAGTAGAACAAATGTCCTGAGGAGTGGAGACCTGTATATTGATATCATAACCACAAGTTTGTAGCGATACCAAAATGATGTGGAAGGCAGTTGCAAGAATGAAGGCAATGCCATTCAGAACCACATTGGTAGCGGTACGACTGGCACCGCCCTTGAGATGAAGCCAAGCTGCTAGGAGAGCTGTTAGATAGGTTATTATTGACAAGCTCTTGTCTGGAGAAGAGATGAGGATTATGAGTAGTTGGTCAAATGCATCAGTAAGTAAAACCACACACTGCATTCCTCTTGCACAGTTCGGATCCTCCCTGCAGAATCCCATTGCACCTCTATGATATCCTCATTCTCATCATCTGACTCATCTGCGTCTGAGCCATTCGCGTTGGCTTCCTGTTGCAATGAACTCAATCAGTCGCGGTTTCGGTCTCGTGCTTCTGCCAACCCATTGGCCAGGGAGGCATTCTCTGTTGTTGTTGTACGTGAATCGTTCACACTTGGAGCAATTGCAAACCACTTTGTTGGACATATAGTGTGTAGGGCTGCAAAGAATAGAAAGGCTTTGACTCTTTGTATTCACAAGTTATATACATTTTCATTTAATGCCGGTCTTTGTTCTATATCTGTTGTACTACTACAGTGTTTTCTATATAAGTATATAAGGTACACTGCAGATTGCAGTGCAATCCTGGATTCAGCCCCTGCTAAGGTTACACGAAGTACTTGGGCCTAGCTACTTGGGCCCTTCGAATTCAATAGTTTAGATTACCGGTGGGAGCTGTCCAGTCTGCTTCCCATGAGGCTTCCTGCCTGGGAGCTGAGGGCCTGCTTCCCATGAGCTCGCCCCCAGTGTAAGTGATGATCGAAGGAGTTCTCCTTCTTTGGCATTCAAAAGAACATCCCATTTCGAAAGCTCGGGCGCATCTGCAAATGCTTTCATAAACTCGTCAAGCTGCATATCCTTCAGATCAGCCTCTCGAAGTTTGTAAATAGTGTAGTTGGTGCTGTTTTCCTGAGTGTCTTTATGGCAATGTGTATATATTAGTAAACTGTGGATCTAGACAGATTTTAGATTACCTTTATGCGGGCAAAAAAATTCATGTTGTCATAGATCTTAGCGACAAGCCCAGATGCAGCTATTTCCCGTGCATGAAGACGAAATGAATGGGACAGGTTATGAAGGGTGCCAGCAGGTGGTTCAGATTTTGGCGTTGGAGTGTCTTGGGTGACGGCATCTGGGAGAGACAGAGATTGGTTGGCAAAAGGTGCAGAGAATGAACTTGGGATGGATTGATTGAGTCGTTTGATTTGTTCAAGTGGCTCCTGACGTTTGTTAATGTCTGGAATAAAACAACCCTTCCGGATGAGACTGGAGTAGCTCTCAACGAGTGATAAATGTGTGAGAGATGCAAACAGTTGTCTGGTTGCACCTTGTGCATAGAGTGTTAGGCCCATGATTGTCTGAGAGAAATGATTTGCTTTACTATACTCGTTGAGACAACAAAGCATCGCCAATGTAATGGTCTAAGAAAGTGATCAGTTACATTCTTTGGAATATAGTTAATCAGACTGACTGCTGTCTTTCGAGCCAAACGCGTAGGTGAAAGTGTATCCTGGACCTGCCATTGTGAACTGGCAAGTGCTGAGAATATTCGACTCACAACTGGCACCCACTTCGATGATAACTGCTGGTAGTATGTCCCAAAACTGAATTCAGCCAATGTGGATGCATTGACTGTATGACACAAGAAACCACTGGATGTGATGATTCGAGCTTCAGTCCGTACTTCTGCTGCAGTCAATGCAAAGGCCCACTCCTTAACCTCATTACATCCCTTCTCGCTGTTGGCAGAAGAGACCCAGCAATCCAGGATATGCAACACTCTACCATTTCGAATGAACAAATGATCGTACAGTGCTTGGGCCTGGGAGTGTTGAGGTTCCGAAACAAATTCAAGCAGATCTGCGAGAGTATAGCCTTCATCGGAAACAGAACGTAGGAGATTGCTGAGATTTTGTTCCCTGTTCTCCTGGTGTTTCAATCGAGCCTGTTTGCTTATTCGCCTCTCCTGCTCTCGTCTTTGAGCCTGCTTCTGCCCTGCAGTGCCAGCAAGAGGAGAAAGCATTTCAAAGCCTTCGCTGTACTGTATAGGAGGGAGAGACGAGGCACGTTGTCGATGTTGCCTAGACTCAGTGGCACCTCTAGCTTGTGAAGCTGTTGCAGGGAGACGAGCAGCAAGATCCTGAGCAAAAGAACAGTTTGGAATGGGGCTGTTAGAGCTGGAAGCATCTGAGTCTACGCTTGAGTCTGAAGGAACATCAGAAGGGGGAAGATCTGTAGGTATCCTGGAAGTATTGGTCCCAATAAAATCTCCAAAAAGCATACGAGGAGCGAAGTTAGGACAGTCTTCATCCTCATCAGAGACCACAGGTGACTGGAGCCGCTCTGAAGCGAGCGGCCGATGAGACATGAGATGAAAAGATAAGAAAAAAACGTGTTGCTCAAAAAATCAATGGCATTAAATCATAACCGATAACAATGATTTGTACATTTCTTGACTACAAACATGCCCTCGAACAACAGCAGAAAGAAGAAAACCGGTCCTAAAGTTGCCAACGCACAGCCAAAGTTTCAAAGACCAACATTCTCAGCAAAGGACATTGAAAGCTTACCTACAAAAGTCGAAGAGGTGCTGGGGAAGCCATTGCGATCCTTTCAAATACGTGCACTCGAAGCCCAACTTTCTCAAAAGGATGTTGTGGTCCATGCAGGTACTGGAAGCGGCAAGACTGCCATTGCTGCTGGCCCTCATTGTCACGAGAAAAGCAAGGGTATGGTGACAATATTAGTATCACCATTAATAGCACTGCAGAACGAACAGGTTAGTGACCTTCTAGCTATCATATGCATCAACAAGCTGTTCTCACTTTGTAAAAGGTGAAAACCTTTGCGGATGAATTCAAATTGAGCGCTGTTGCCATCAACAGTAGTCAGCAGGCATTTAGTGCTGAGACGATTAAGGTACGTACTTTACGGCCTCAATTATGAGGAACGCTCAGTCGCTATTGCAGAGAATCGTTGCTGGAGAATATCAGATCGTCATCGTCTCTCCAGAAATGCTCCTATCAAAGCGATTTATTGATGAGATCCTCCGTAAGCCGGAGTTCACCCATCGAGTCATCTCTACAGTTGTTGATGAAGCTCACGTCGTATCACATTGGGGATCTGGATTTCGCAAGAAGTATGGGGAGCTGGGATTGGTGAGAGCATTCCTACCAAAGAACACACCTATTGTTGCATTATCTGTCACGTTTCCAAGACGAGTGCGTCGGGATGTGATGAAAAAGCTGCATATTCATCACCAAGAGTGTGTCAGTATCGATGTTGGGAACGATCGCTCAAATGTCTCACTGGTCGTTCGCCCTATCGCACAATCCAATCAATAGTTTCATCGATCTTGATTTCGTTGTCCCACAAAATGCCCAATGCACCACCAAAATTCCGAAGACGTTCATCTACTGGGATAATATCATGGGTGGCATTGATATGGAAGATCACATTGTTGATCTCTTACCTTGCACTATCAGTCGTGAGGCGGTGCGAGTGTATAATGCTACATACTCCACCGCCTATAGAGAGACCGTCTTGTCGCAATTCAGAGCTGGTGAAGTACAGATTTTGATTTGTACTGATGCGGCTGGAATGGTACGTCAGCCCACACTCTTATTAACTCACTAGTTTGCTGAATCATAGATTGCATAGGGTTGTAACATACCTGATATTGATATCGTGGTCCAGTGGAAGCTACCAGGATCAGTATCTGCATTTGTCCAGTGCGCCGGCCGAGCAGCTCGAGATCCAACTAGAACTGGCCTCGCAGTGTTACTGGTGGAGAAAACCGCATACTCGATAAATCTAGAGAAGGAAGTACAAGATGTGAATAGAAAGGCAAACCAAAAAAGAAACCAACACTCTCTGCCAAGGAACAGGCCAAACAACGAGCTGAGGCCAAGAAGTATGCAGAAACTCACGGATCGCTTCGAGGAACATACAACGCCGCTGCTGATGGCACTGTTCTATGGCGAGAGCCCAGGATCGACACTGATTCGGATAATGAGGGCTTATATGCGTTTCTTCAAACTGGAATCTGTCGAAGAAAGGTATTGGCTACAGTTTTTGAAGACGATTATATCGTGGTTAAATTATTTATTTAATATAGTCTAATTGTGAGTACTTCTCAGAGTCTCGCATTTCTCATCTCCACCTTTCCCATCTCCTACTCAGGTAGTTCCTTCGCATCCTATTAATCCCATCTCGTCTACATCTCGTAGCTTCTCTTGGTTTGCACATCAACACGGTTTCGCCGTCGAGATCAAACCTTTCATATCAATGGTTTGTGATCTAGTCAAACACTAGTGAAACCGTTGGTCTCCTTCCTCCCACACATCTGTTCATACATGTCTCGAAGTATTTGATATTTATTACAATACTTATAGCTCAATTATTTCATTCTTTCTCCTCAGTTTTTATTCTTTCACTCACTTCCCATTCCCTTGAGAATTCCTTCGTTCATATTCATCTACATCACTCCATTCACATGTCTCAGAACGCTATCTCTTCTTCGGATGTTCCTCCCACTAACGCCGGTGTTATGCCTGGTGCTTCTCCCAGCTCTACCAACACCAGAGACAGTGTTTCCCACGGTCCCACCACTACCAGTGCTGGTCCTCTGAGCACTAGTACTACCAGTCCAGCTGCGCCACCTTCCACTAATGTGACACCTGGTGGGACTATTCGCCGCACAGTCACGGTTCCTCAAGCCACACTGGCTGATTGCAATGCAATCGTCAATCGATACCGCAAACACCACATTTCCAAGATTAACGCCGTTACCGATATACAGGAGAAGCTTCGTGCACTTCCGGGAATGTCGGAGCAGGCACAAAAGGATGGACTAGCTGCTTTCCTGGAGATGTTGGATAATGTGGATAAAGTTGAGGATGGAGCCAATGTTAGAGGAGTAAAGAGGGCAAGGGATGCAATTCTGATCCATTTGATCAACCTTCTCCGAGTAAGAAGGCAGGAACAGACGATGACGCTGAGTACCCATGGTCAAGCGGCAACCCCCTCACTGCCGTTGCTATGGATTCCCTTTCCCCTAACTGTCGTCAAACCCTGTGTCTGATTGAGAAGAACCTTGAAGATCCGAAAAAGGCACTACGCTCCCTTCAGTCATCTCCCCTCTGTCCTGATCTACCGGAATCCGAACTCAAAGCAATTCTACTTGGCAAACCTGTCAATCTTGACGTGGTTTTCACGTCCATGTACTCCAATACATACACCGAGGATCATACGGAGAGCTTGACAGATGACATTCAAATCAAGTTCGGAAATCAAACCCCTGCGAAGGTTATCACGGATTCTAATGAATGGGGAGTGGCGTGGTACAAGGTCATCATCGCATATAGCCGCACCTTTCCTCACCTCAAGTCTGATGTCAGAGCATATGGTGAATATATTCATTGTCAATTTGCCTCTGTCAAAAAGCCTTTCTATTCGAGGGTACTCAATTTTGACAAGGCAGTTTGAGCCCGAGTCGCTTACACCAAAACTCTTCGTTTCTCTGATTTCAACCAATTCACTGACCTCAGAGAATCTCACATCAGCGACACCGGCTCTTGTGTTGAAGAGTCAACCCTTTCCCATGTGGCTACCCGGGCTACACCAGTCAAGTCAAAGGTTCCTTGCAACAACTGGAACATGGGACTTTGCACTGGTGTGCCTGGTAGCTGTCCTCGCCTGCATATCTGCAATGCTTGTGAGTTACCTGGTCACAGAAGCCCTAATTGTCCCCACCTACCTACAAAATCCACTTCTTCTCTTTCTACTGTCCCTTCCTCCCTCCCTGCCAAACCCACATCCCCCATTACAAATCCCCGTAAATGATCTCGTTCCTGTTCTTGATTTCGTCTCATCAGATTTTCCTTTTCTTAATGATCGGACTGTTTTTATCTCAATTTCCCCCTTTTCAGTTCTTCATTTCGTTTCATTGAATTTTCCTTTTCTTAATGACTTAACGATCGGACTGTTTCGGTTTCTTTTGACTTGACTCATTGAATGGACTGTCCCCTTCTTCTCCTTTTCACGATATATTTCTGCTTCGATCCATTTCTTTTTCATTCTTCCTTTATCACTTTCTTCAATTTCTGGGTATTGTTCCGACTTTCTAAACCCCCGCGATGGACACTGGGGGCAACATGATATCTATTTCAGCAACCTCTAGGCAACCTGTTCGTGAGCCTTGGAGTTTGGAAAAGTTGATTCACGAACGATCTATTTGTCTTGGCTTTTCCATTGATACCTCTTCTTCCTCTTCTTATTCTTCTGCTCTTAATTCCTACCTTACTTTCTGCAAGACCCATGATTTCCCCATTATTCCCACTCCTGAGACTCTCAGCATGTATGCTGTGTTCATGTCTTCGCATATCAACCCTCGTTCTGTCAACAATTACCTCTCGGGCATTGTTAGTGAGCTCGAGGTGCATTTTCCCAATGCACGGCAGGCACGGAACTCATCATTGGTGACACGCACGATGACTGGTTGCTTACGTCGATGGGGCACCCCAGTCAATAGAAAACTTCCCCTATCCCATGACCAGCTTGAGATCATCATTAATTCCCTATCATCTTCACAATCCCATGACGACTTCCTATTCAAAGCAATGGTGCTTACAGGTTTCCACGGACTGCTTCGATTTGGGGAGATAACAGACCCTACAAACAAACAATTGATCAACCGTCGAAAGACTATGATACGACACTCCGTTGACACCAGCGATCCAGACCAGTACTCCTTATTTCTTCCTGGCCATAAAGCAGATCATTTTTTCGAAGGCAACCTTGTCATTATACAAAGTACCACGCGTTGTTCAAACCCCACTCCTCATTTCCTTTCATACCTCGACTCTCGAGACCATCTTTTCCCATTACGTCCTGAGCTCTGGATCCGCTCAAACAGCAAAATCCCCACTCGTGATTGGTTTATCAAGAGATTGAAGATGTTTTTCCCTAACGCCAACATCTCGGGACATTCAATGCGTGCAGGGGGTGCCACATCAATGGCTCAGAGTGGTGTTTCTCCACATCTGATCCAGGCCACAGGGAGGTGGAGTTCCCACACTTTCGAGATATATATTCGTAAGAACCCCGTAGTCCTGCATGCCCTTCTTTTCGGTCATCCTGCTCATTAAGATTGTTCTAATTCCCATTGTTGCTGTTTCAGGGCATTGGACTTTACCCAGTAGTTTCCACTCTTCCATAATGAGCTCTCACACGCCTCTAATCCCCACTTCCCCCTTTATACGTTCTAAACTTTGATAATATTCTCAGGCCCAAGCCCCGACCCGACAGCCGAGGGACACCTGACAAGGCATTTTTACAATCCGAATTACAGAGCAGAGAAGCGGGAAGATTCCCAGGGGGTCAGGTACGCTAAATAGCCCGAACCAAAGCATTTTCCAAATTAACCCGAGCCCAGAGCATTTTCCGAAAGCCCCGACAGCAGGTGAGCGCCGAGCAAAGGCATTTTCCGAAGTACAGACCAGAGACCATGGAAGGTCGCTTATAAATGCCTCGTAGGCAGGGATCCTCCATGGTTTTTTATAAGATAGCATTCACGGTTATAACCGCGATTTTTGCATAAACTTTTATAAAATATTTATGCTATAGCCTGAACTTGCAGAGATGGTAGATTTGATGACTTCTCACGTTGGTTCTTTATTTCTTATATTTCTGTTTTTATTGCAGGATAAGTTACTTGTTGGACCTCCACCGTCCAATTCCTATATGCCTTACTGCAATCTGGAAGAAGAGGGGAAGAGAAAGAAAGGGGCCAGGGGGGGGGGTCTTCAACAGCTGGAATCCCAAGTGTTGAAGCTTCAGTTTGCAGAGATAGTAGATTTGATGACTTCTCCTGTTGGTTTTTTTATTTCTTATGTTTCTGTTTTTATTGCAGGATAGGTTCCTGGTTAGGCCTCCACCTTCCGATTGCTATATGCCTTACCACAATTTGATGTTGCAGCTGGGTATGCCTGGGCAGAGAGGTGGGGTCTTGAGATTGGGACAATTATGGCGTAAAGCATATCTATGGTTGTGTTGATTGTACTTTTGGTGTGTTTTCTCTGTTTGTTTGTTCTGATTTTTCTTTGGTTTTTGTTATTGTTCTTTCCATTGTTGTTTTTCCATTAGGGTTCCTTGTGCGTATGTCTCCAGTGAGAGGAGGGAGCTTAAAAGGTCGATGAGGCCAGAAGCTGAGTCTTGAGTTCTCGGGTCTCTTGTCAAGATGATTTCAAATGTAGTGTAGTATAACTTGACTGTGTGAGTAATCCTAAATAATAAAGAACGGGCGGATGGTATCAAATAGTGATTATATAATCAAATGATAGTAGGAATTTCGGATTTGAGCTTCAATAAGTAAGTAAATGAGAGAGATAGCAGAATCATTCTGTAAATAAAAGAAACTTGTCCTTCTCACTATTCCCACTGTGCTTTATCCCTCAATTGAAATCTCCAGATTAAACCACCACAGAATCTCCTCTACTGACTTCCTGAATATCATTCTCCCCATCTTGAGTGCCATGTCCCTGTGTGGATGCTTGTGGATTAGATTGGGATGATGGAGCAGGAGCCGCAAATTCCAGAGGTTGAGAAAGACTCTTGATAATGGAGTCTTGCTTGTTCTTGTAGAAGTGGGAGAGGAGGATGATTGTGGTGGGATAGATTGTTTCCAGGTGGGGCAGCATTGTGAGCACGTAAATTCCTACAGAATTGTCATATCTGTTAAGTCCGGGCGGATCCTAGCGTTAGGAAACACATCGGACCCGAGCGGAAGTCTTGTTGGAGTTTTTAGGAAAGGATGAAGACGGACCCGGGCAGACCCGGTAGTCTCTGGAAATGAAGTATAGGGATGACACGGAATGGAATCCGTTAAGATGGTACTTTGTTGTCTGAAGTCGGATGAAGTTAGGAGACCAGCTAATTCGATTTTAGACTTAAGCTATCTACTACAAAGTTGCTAGCTTAAGTACTACTTCGGAAACTATCAGAATGAGTAGGAGTAAGATAGGAAAGGTTCGGAAATGAAGGAAAAGCACATGGTGTTATTGGAGATGGATTGGAGTACTACGGAACGAAGTGGAACGGATTGGAGATGAAGTGGAATAGCTTTGGAGATTAGATACGAGCTATCCGGTAGTTATCCAAAATGAATCACGAGTTCCCGGATGGGATCTGTGTGTGGAGATTAATAGTGGAGCTCAGATATGAAATCGGAAATGAATGATCGGAAAGTGTTCGGAATGAAAGGGAATGAAGTTCGAAATAAAAGGAAAAGAAGTTCGGAGAAGCATCGGATGCAATCGGAAAGATGTATGGAAGCATAGATATTACAGTATCCCCCTCTTAGGCCTCGAGCCCTCGAGAGGCATGGAAACAAATAGTAGTCCGTCGGAAAGAAGTTGAAAGGACAATAGAAAGAAAAATAGAAAAGGGGTGGACCCCAGAAAATGAACAATGGAATCGGAAACAAATGGAAACGATCGGGATTGTGAATGGTTTCTAAATTAAGGAATTTGTAACGAAATGAACAGGAAACAATAAGGATGGTCCGTGCATGTATTCGAAAACGTATAAAAGGGAGATGTCTTCGGAAGCAGAGCAAAACCAACTTCACCATTATCAATGTCTTCTACCACTTCCTACGTTCCCCTTGATGTTTCCAAGCTCCTGACGGAGTATATGACCGAATGGACAACATCCAACGCGAAACCTCTGGCTCCTGTGCATCCCGAACCTTTGGTGGAGAAAGTGATCAAAGATGGTATGAGGGTGACAGAAAAACATCGGGTCCATCAGGAAAACAAGAATGGTACGTGACCGGTTTTGAATTGGGTTTTCCCCGGATGCTAATGGAATCAACTTTAGCTCGACAAACATATGAAGCTCTGATGGAGGAATATGAGGCTGCGGAGGAGTTGATGGAGTTGTGGTTGGAGCAGCGGAAAGACGTGGAAAACGCGAAGAAGGAGGAATTGGAAGCTGAGGAGAGGAAACGGCTGGAGGAATGGGTAAGGAAGGAGGATGAGCGAACAGAACAGACGGGATGGGGTCCAGAGGTGGAGATGGAGCATTCTGATGCGGGCCCGTCGGAGAAGGCGAAAGGGAAAAGGAAAGCGAAATTCCGGACCGAGTAGTCCTCGTGTGGCTCGGAGGCGTCGTAGGGACGAGGGATCTGGGGATGAAGACTCGGAGAGTGAGGAAGAGGTTGAGGTGGAGAAGGGAGAGGCCTATGCCGAGGTACGTTTGTTTTTTCCGTTTTTTCTTTACCTTCGGATTTTGACCTTGATTTTATAGCGGTGTTCCCGGTGTACCCGAAACAGTTCGGAGTGCACATCCCAAGGCAACGGGAAACGTGCTTGCGAGTCCTGCGCGGCATCACGTGTGGGTTGTAGCTTCACCAGTCGGAAAGCCGTCCTTCCCGATGTTTCTACCCTTTGTGCCATACAGTTGGCCCAACTCTGTCGCATGATCCATATAGGGAATGTTCTGGAAGCGATGGCGGAATCGTCGAACATTCCGCTTCCCAAGATGGAGGATGAGGAGTGGACGGGAATGGAGGCAAGGTTGTTGGACATGCCGGATTCGCTCGGAACGCCAAAGAAGAAAGGCAAAGGGAAGAAACCGAGATCAAAGGCAGTGGTAGAGGAAGATTAGGAAAAGGGACGGATGCGCGCCGGACGCGATGGACACAAACAATTGTATATAGATTTTTTGTAATGGATACTCGACCGGACCCGGATGGGCAAAAAAAAAATTTTCTTGGAACAAATTTAGAGTGAAGTTAAGATGCGATCGGAATAAAAGGAAAAAATGAGAAAATATAGAATAAATTGAAATTAGTGGAGAGCACTGGAAGGGACAGTAAATGTCGGAACGATAAGGATTAAGATGAAATTGGAAGAGGACCGGGTTTGTTCGGATTTTTCTGATGATACTCGTCTATAGCTTCTTCGGCTGTTAGCTCGTCCGCGGGAAGCCAGGAAAATTCTTCGTCGGTGCCTTCGTAACCAGACCACTGTACCAAATATAATAGAGGACATTTCTGATGGTGCCGATCGATTTTCGAGTCTAAGATTTCAGTGATTTCATATTCAAGTTCACCTTCAATCTCGACCGGAGCGGGCGGATCTGGGATACGATTCGGAATCGTGTTCGGGACAGCGGGTTCTAGTTGGGACACATGGAAGACAGGGTGGATTCCACGGAGATAGTCGGGGAGCTTTATGGCATAGGAAAGAGAGCTGGGGCGAGAGAGAACTTTGAATGGACCAAGGAATTTCTCGGAGAACTTCGGAGTGGGTCTTGTAGTTTTTATGTGTTTTGCGGACACAAAAACCTCGGAACCGATAGGGATTTCTGGTAAATCTAGACGGCGTTTGTCGGCCTGTACCTTGTAACGTTTCTGAGCTTCCCGAATCTCATCCCGAAGGAAACCGTGAAGTTCCTCGAGATTGACAACGAAATGTCGGGCGCGTTCGGAAGCGAGATTGTAGTCGGGATGAACCGTTAAGTTTGGGTGAAACCCTTTATTTGCGAAGAAAGGTGTGATTCTGGTGGAAGCGTTCGGAGCGTTGTTGTAAGCGAACTCAGCGATGGGGAGTAGGGAAGACCAATTATCCTGTTGGTAAGAACAATAGATTCGGATGTACTGCTCGAGTGTCTGATTGGTGCGCTCGGTTTGTCTGTCGGCTTCCGGGTGATAACCCAAAGTGAAATGAAGTTCCATATTCAAAGCTTTTCCTAAGGATCGGAAAAAATGGGAAACGAATTCGGAACCGCGGTCGGAAGTGACATGGTTAGGAACACCATGCTTAGAAAAAACATGAATAACAAATAATTCCGCGAGCTGTTCCGATGTAATGGTATCATGAGTTGGAATGAAGATTCCTTGTTTGGATGCGCGATCCACAATTACCAGGATTGCTGTGTATCCGTTGGAATCCGGTAGTTGTTCGATAAAATCCATGGAGATCGAGTCCCATGGACGGACTGGCATGGGAAGTGGTTTTAGGAGACCATAAGGACGATGTCGACGAGGCTTGTTACGACCACAAACCGTACAGGACGCGACATAATCCCGAACGAATTCCCAGACCTTTGGCCATGTATAGTGGCGTCGGATAATGTCAAGTGTCCGGTTTTGTCCGAAGTGTCCTGCTAGGGAATGGTCGTGGTGTTGTCGCAAAACTTGAAGTCTAAGGTCGGAAACACCAGGAACGAATATCCTATCGTCCAAGCGTAGTAACCCGGAATCATCGAGTTTCCATCGGGATGATGAGGAATCCTTAGCTAGTTTGAGACCGGCTTGTGATTCTGGATCGGAAGTGTAGGATTGTCGGATTGTAGAATGGAGTTTCTCAATATCCATGATAATGGATGCACGGAGTGCGGGTCCTTCGAGGAAAGAGGCTCGGAGCGATTCGGAAAGTTGTTCTTGGGTAAAGACTGGGCAGAAATTCTGCGGATTAACCTTGGTGTAGTCGCTATCCCCCTCTTTTGGGTAGATGTCCCATCGTCTAGTGAGTGAATCAGGTTTTGCACCTAATTTACCCGGTCGGAACCGGATAATGAGATTGAAGGCGGAAAGATACTCGGACCATTGGACTTGTCGTCGTGTTAGAATTTTGGTGGTTGAAAAATATTCCAAATTCTTGTGATCGGTAACGACATCGATAGGGGATCCGGAGCCTTCCAAATAATGTCGCCAGATTCGGAAAGCTTCAAAAATGGCAAGCAATTCCTTGTCGTGAACATCGTAATTGAGTTCAGCGGATTGTAAGGTGCGTGAATGGAATGCGATGGGATGAATCTCTCTGGAATCATACTGGAGAGAGAGGATTGCGGTGATAGCGTAGTCGGAAGCGTCGGTTTCGACGATGATCTTTTGGTTCGGAACCCAATGACCAAGGATCGGAGCGGAAGTAAAAGCGTGCTTAAGGTAATCGAAAGATTCCTGGCATGCCTGCGTCCATTTCCACTGGATAGCTTTTCAGGTGAGACGGGTTAAGGGTACGACGATATCTGAATAATTGAAGATGAAGCGTCTGTAAAAATTACAGAAGCCTAGGAAAGATTGTATATCCCGGACCTTCCGAGGAACGGGCCATTCCAGGATAGTTCGGATTTTGAAAGGATCCATCGTTAACCCTTCGGGGGAGAGAATGTAACCTAGATACTCCACGGTATCAACAGAAAAGAAACATTTTTCGGGATTGACAAAGAGTCCGTGCTCTCGGAGTCGACGGAATACTTCGCGAACATGCTTCTGATGGTCTTCCTCGTTGTCGGAATAGATCAGGACGTCGTCGAGATAAACAATGACGGTGACGTCGAGGAGATCCTTGAGGATGTCGTTGATACATCGCTGAAAGGCAGCGGGAGCATTGCTAAGACCAAAAGGCATCACTTTCCATTCGAAGGATCCGTAATGGGTCCGGAAAGCGGTTTTCCATTCATCCCCCTCGGCGATGCGGACCAAGTGGTAAGCGTGACAGAGATCCAACTTGGTATAAATTTTCGCGCACTGGGGAGTGTCTAAAAGCTCGGAAATAAGTGGAAGCGGATACCTATCCTTCTTCGTGATGGCATTGAGGCCACGGAAGTCAACGCAAAGCCGAAGCTCTCCGTTTTTCTTCTTCACAAAGAGGACCGGAGCCACGAAGGGCGAGGATGAAGGTTTAATAAAACCTATAGTCAGATGTTTATCGATAAATTTTCGTAATTCTCCGAATTCCCTGTCGGATACCAGATAAATCCGGGCAATCGGCGGAGCTGCACCTTCGACACGGTCAATTTTGAGGTCGTAGGGGCAATGCAGAGCCAGTTTATCCGAAAGCTTTTCGTCAAACACATCGGAATAGTCGGCTAAATATTCGGGAGCCTTTGGAGAAGATGGGGTTTCCGAATTTGAGGCTTTCGCATGAACCTCAGCATCTGAAGTTAATCGGAGCGCCATTGGTTCAAGCTGATCCTGTTTGCAACAGCGAAGGAAAGCTGCTGCTCCGATGATGCTAATGCGGGTGTCGTCGACAGAAGATGCCATTTGCGAGATGGAAGGATAGGAATAGATGGGTTCGTACGGCCATGATGTTTTAGAACGAATGGGTGGCGTTTCAGCCAGAAGCGGTGTGGAAACCGGAGAATCTGGGTCAGCCTCAGAAGGCGACACACAGGGTTCAGAGCTCGGGGTGACAGCAACCTGTTTGGGGTTACGGAAATCGATGTTTCCTTTTACCCAGTCAACCGACGGGTTGTAGCGGGAAAGGAAACTATATCCGAGGACTCCCTTACAAGTTGAGTCGAGATTAGTGACATAGAAGTCAAGAGGAATTCGTTCCCCCTTCGGAAAGTAAACGGAAAGACGGCATACTTTATTCAGGGTGCAAGGTACGGAACCATCAAGTAAGCGTAGACAAACGGGAGGAATGAAAAGGGTAGGTAGGGAATGTTCGGAAACATAAGTAGAGTCGATAAAACAATCTGAGGATCCAGAATCCAAAAGTGACGGAAACGAAATGGAAAGTTCGGGTTTAGTATATGAGGGAATAGAAAGTGGAATGACTAAGGATTTAATGGAAAGAGCGGCGGTGTTGAGAGTAACCTCCTGATTGGCATGATCCCGGTCAATGCAACTCCGACCTCGTGCCGAGGCATCAGAGTCGCTGACTATTTTGGGGACTGCGTGGAAGCAGTGCCAGTCACGGAAGTACTACCGGATGAGGTGTTTTCCGTGTTTACAGCTCGGCCGCGAGCTTCATTCGCCGCCTTCCGCTTGTTACAGTCATCCGTCGCATGCTTCCCACCACAGAACATACAAAGATTGTTCTTCTTGCGACAGTCCCTTTCGTCCTGGGATAGCTTTCCGTCCTTTCCGAGCTTGTTAGCCCAGGGTTTCTTCTGACCAGAAGGGAACAAAGACGACACAGATGAATTAGAGTTGGAATTATAATTGGAATTGGAGGAATTGGAGGAATTTCCAGATTTCCCACCTTTACCAGAGTTTGAGGACTTTCCGGAGCCAGATCCGGAACTATTACCTCCCGAGCCTTTCCCCCCGGAATTCCCTTTTCCTCCGCTCCCCTCTTCCCGTTTCTTTTCAGCTTGGCGATGCCAGTAACGGGAATCGATTCGGAGAACCTGGGACTTGAGATGGGGAAAGTTCGTTTCCTCATAGACTAGGGCAAGGGCATCCTTGATTCGCGGGGCCAAACCCTTTCGGAAAAAGTGTCGCAAAGAATTCTCATCCCAAGCGACCTGCGAAGCAAGTTGTTGAAACTTGACACAGTATTTTGCGGCCCGATCGGAATCCTTCATGAATAGGGCCTCCAATCGGTCCTCAGCATCTCCGACCTCATCGAAAACCCCGAAGTTATCCTTCAGCTCCTTGACGAAAATACCAAAGTCAAGGGTCCACGGAGCGGGTTCCTCGGGATCCGGGTTGAGGATTTCCAGTTCAAAGAATTCGAGTGCGGTGCCGGAGAGATAGGAAAGAGTGAAACTGATTTTTGCGGCATCAGTCGCGTATGCTTTTGGATGGTTCTGGAGATTGATCTGGATCTGGATCAGGAATGGACGGAGCTTCTTCGGATCCGACCCATCGAAAACGTCGGGTTTCTTCACTTCCGTCTTTTCACTATGACCAGGTGTAACTTTTCCGATGATCTCGTTGAAATTCTGGAGAGCGGTAATGAACTGCCTCCTTTCTTCGTCATCATCGCTGTTGCTGTCGGAACCGTCGGAACCACCATCTCCTGGAGGTCCATCATCCGGTGGTCCTCCGTCACTGTTGTCAGATCTGCCTCCTCCACCACCCTGATGTTGTTCATTGTTGTCCCCGTCATCTCCCTGACCATAACGCTGGCCCACTGGGGGACCACGGCCGTCATCAGGATTGGCAGTTGTACGAGAGGGTCCTGCTCGAGAGGATCCTTGAGTTTGCTGTTGGATATATGAACGACTTTGGGTTTGTGTAAGGGTTCCGGAGTCTCCTGGCTCTGGGCCATCCCAGCTATCGAGGAATTCCTTAAACGGACTCGTGCGGGGTTTGGTTGGGCTCGGGTGCGCGAAAATGCTGCCGGAACGTCTGTGTTGGCGAATTTGAACGTTACAGAAGAGGTTGGAATAATAAGCGTTTTTGAATGGAGTCACCGGAACCATAAGGTTCGGTGTTGGGGAAGGAGTTCGTGGTTGAGAATGTTGGGACATTGTAGACAACAAGAGAGAAGTCTAAAATACTGTTAAGTCCGGGCGGATCCTAGCGTTAGGAAACACGTCGGACCCGAGCGGAAGTCTTGTTGGAGTTTTTAGGAAAGGATGAAGACGGACCCGGGCGGACCCGGTAGTCTCTGGAAATGAAGTATAGGGATGACACGGAATGGAATCCATTAAGATGGTACTTTGTTGTCTGAAGTCGGATGAAGTTAGGAGACCAGCTAATTCGATTTTAGACTTAAGCTATCTACTACAAAGTTGCTAGCTTAAGTACTACTTCGGAAACTATCAGAATGAGTAGGAGTAAGATAGGAAAGGTTCGGAAATGAAGGAAAAGCACATGGTGTTATTGGAGATGGATTGGAGTACTACGGAACGAAGTGGAAACAAAGTGGAACGGATTGGAGATGAAGTGGAATAGCTTTGGAGATTAGATACGAGCTATCTGGTAGTTATCCGAAATGAATCACGAGTTCCCGGATGGGATCCGTGTGTGGGGATTAATAGTGGAGCTCGGATATGAAATCGGAAATGAATGATCGGAAAGTGTTCGGAATGAAAGGGAATGAAGTTCGAAATAAAAGGAAAAGAAGTTCGGAAAAGCATCGGATGCGATCGGAAAGATGTATGGAAGCATAGATATTACAATACCCTGGATTAAATACACTGGGCATGTCTAGAATCTGGGTTTCAAAATGTTGTTAGGATTCAAGTTCTAAAAATGCACAAATGATTACCTACCCAGGGAATGCAATAGATTATACCAGACTGGACTAAGAGTACCAGTATCTGCTCCACTCGGCTTTTTGTATTTAATTTTCCAAGGTGAGCTTTCACAGATTCTCTGTAGTGCCTGTTGAGAAATCAAGTTAAGGCTGAGAACTAAGGAGCCAGCAGTCTGCTGTCTGCTTACCAAGCCTTCTTTGCAATCAGAAGAGTCGCTGTGAGGTTGGTGAGGACAAGTGATATTGGCATTATCACTCTGATAGGTTGAGCTGTGTCCTGTACAGTATTAATGTAAGGCTGGGTTCAATAAAGCAACAAAAGATACATACAAAATTTCCATCAAGGGATGCCTTGATGGTAAGAAAGGCATCATATATACTACATCCTAAATCCAGAAATGTCAGCTCAACAACACTCCAAAGTAAGTATGGTGTGGATTCTTACCTAATGATTGAGCAATACAGAAAAGAAGAATCCCTCTCGGAATAGTTTCCCTTTGAAAAATGATCCATGCCCTCCAAACCACAATTGTATCCCCCAGGAAATACTATCAGCATATACTTCAGTATTTAGATGAGGAATTAGAATAGCACAGTGAAACTCACACTAATTCTTGCCAGTACTGTCTGCATCAATCCAATTGTAATCATAGTTGGAACAGGGTTATATGTCTGATATGCCACCATGATCCATGCTGAGCTTGTAAGCATGATTGCACATGCAGCCACCAGAAATAATCGCATTGGTGACTGTCGAAGTCCTTGCTGACTAGGTCCATGTTTGAAATTGTGTCAGAAAAGTTTGGGACAAGCATACCATAGCAGCAAGATGGTAGAAATGGTAATCAAAAGCTCAATGGCTGGATAGCAAGGCAATGAATAGGGAGATACATTAAAGTTGAACATTGGGCTCTGAACCTACCAAAGCAAAGTCCTTCAACTGCATTTTCCACTAAAGCCTCTTGAATGCCAGTGATATCTGAAGATGTAAGAAAGGAAGATTTCATCCTTGACATTTGCGAGGATTGCAGCAGAGAAGAATTGGGTACGCAGGCCAGTGGTTGTTACAATGGCATTATTTCATCTGTCCTTAAATATCTGTCGGTTTTCTGTAGATCCCATTTCACGAGGAAATTGTGGCCACCACTGCGCGCAGCATCATGATGAGAACGAGGCCCAAATTTAGTGATTGATGGTGGGAGGAGGCAGCCAATCAGACCTAATGAGCATAGCCACGCGCAGAAACGATGTGTAATAATGATGGCCGCGTAGTTACATATTTGGCACTGAAGCCACTGTTTTCAGAATGATGAATGTTGCTCTACTGTATACATCTTGTAGCAGACTTGTTCCATACAAGGGAGAAACAAGAAGAGCAGAGACGAGGAACATCCCTACGTTGATGGATATTCCGCAGTGCTAGTCTGGATATCTTCGGTTGAGACTAGATAGATGTAATGATCATATCATGATATTGATAGATGCACCAAGACTCTAAGATCATCTGAGCGGAGCAGCATCATTAATCTATCTAGCTAAGAGCTATATACAAGATGATTTCTACACGAAAGACAGAATTCAAACTGTCATGGGAACGAGCATGATGTGTAAATGGCATGTGCCTTGCCACTAAGTGTAGGAACTGAGGCAACATACAAGGCATGAGAGGGTTTGGCAATGGAAGATCACACCTCACTTGGTTCACAAGCACTGTTCCGGTCCTCAAGAAAGCAACAAGATCAGGTGCATGAGGCCATGAGACGAGAAAGCGTTAAAATAGTCAAAACTAGCCATGAGGATCATGTAGCTACTATTACGATTAGTATTCCAACCACTCGGCTGAGGAGAGCTCTGCTCGCGCATGAGGTCGGCATCGAAGTCGGAAAAGAAATCCGAGGCCGTTCCGAAATAGCCGAAATAGCCGAAACCGCAGACGCGCTGGCCATGCCGGTTTTGACTAACTCGCCTTTCCTGCCTCTCTTACCAACTCGTCCCACTCGACTACTCCACCGACTGCTACTTCATGTCCGCGTAACACAGTCACCCCAACAAAGTCTGACCAACCAACGAAACCGTTTCGTTGAGATTACCAGGGCGTACAAAGCGTGAGTTCTTCTTCCTTGTGTCCTGGCGTCTTACACGATATGCTAACTGTTTCCTTTCCATCCTCCTTCCTGTCCACATCAATATCTACATGCCATGTCAACCCGCCTGTACTACTTCTCTGTTCCAACCATCGTCCTTCCACGCGTCTTTCTCGCCCGCTTATTTGACCTACCTCCCGCCCTTACCCATCTCCTCACTTCCCAAACCCTTCACGAAAAACCAAAAACAGTCTCACCAACGAAACCATCCGCCGCCGTAACTGGGAACAATACGGTCATCCCGACGGACGTCAAGTCTTCATGGGCATCGCCATCCCTAGATATCTCGTCAAGGGCCCAAACCGATACTATGTCCTGGGAGATGGAGGCGTTCGCTGGGGCTGCCGCTGGGGACGCACGGGTACAGGGGGAGGGGCAGCTTGTCAAGGCGGCCGAGGGCAAGGATAAAGGAACGACGGCCGGGTTGTTAATGTGAAAAAGGCAGCAGAAAGGTGGGGAAGGTTGGATGTGGTTGAGGCTGGGTATCAGGGCGAGTTTCTTTTATTTTTTGGGAGGCTTCTTCATTTGCTCCTTTGCTCTGTATTTTCATGTTCTGCCGACCGTGTGTGAGGTGGAGAGTTTTGGAGGGGGGGGGGAAAGGGGAGGGGGGGGTCCAATTCTTTCATTTGTTTCATATTTTGCTATTCATTTCGTGGACTGGTATTCTCAGGTTCACCCTAGGATTGCCCTAGGAGGTTCCCATATATATATACTAGCGGGGTAAGTCCCCACCCGGTATTCCAATATCATGGTTCATTCTCTTTTATTACGTTTTTCCTTGTTCTTTGCTTTCTTTCGGTATCTTTTTTCTTTTCTCTCTTATCTTTCGTTTCTCTTTTACCGTAGCATGCTACATGCACGACCCTGGGCTACTAGAAGGTTGCTGGACTATCAAGCTCAAAGAGGGGGATGTTGGGAGGTGGGACACGCTCGTAGTGTCGGCATACACGTTGATACTGTCCGTTCCTATCACCTGATTGCTATAACTGGATGCCCTGGATGTGTGGCGTTGGGTGCTGGCCGAGTGATTGGCCATTTTTCAAAGGCCGTCGAGGATACTAGTGCGCTCGTTTGCTTTATCTTATGATATGGCTGATTTCATGTTCACACTTTCCTTGCCTTGGGCTGTATCTGGGCATGGACTTGGATGTCTTTCCTCTCCCGTCTTTGATTCATGCATATTATTATTATCCTTTCTATACTCGTTCATGGTCATTGGTGGTGTTGTAAAGCATCTGTGTCTCCCCACAAGAGTTGGTGGGAAGGGATTGAAGAGAGGTGGCGAGGCTCACTACTGTACTGGGATTGGATAGATGTTGGATGTTGGATATGGCATAGTGAATGTTGAATGGGTTTATGCTCGAGCCTCTTTTTCTCTCTCTAATGTCATGATGAAAGCGGCCATGACTTCCCAAAGGATGACTGTCATCACGATTAACGGCAACTGCCTATTTGTTACTCGTAATATTTCTTTCGTCTTTTATCAGGAACGGGCTATAGAGTGGCTCTATCTCATGTACTTTCCTGTAATGTAGTAGCTAGCAATCTGAATATGATATATTTCTGCCAGTATCATGAACTTGTAAAAGTCTATGCCATCTCAGGACAACAGCGTCAAAAGGAGAGAGCATCGTGTAACACAATAAGTAACTGAAGACCTCTGTAGGAGGCTATTGAATATATAGTGAGTCCCTGCGCAACCTGCTTACAACACAGTTTTGTGCATCACTACTTGCATCCTTTCACATAGGCGGCTCCGACTCCTTTAATTCTTGACTTCTCGGTCAAGTTTTTCTCTTTGTCTTCTCTCTTCTCTACCTTTTTTTTTGTTTTCCCGAATGACACCAATTTCCACTCCTTTATTTTTCTTCAGAAGGAGGACTGGAGACCATGAAGGGGGCACTAGGGTGAATTGCCCCGGCATTTTGGAAGGAATCGAATGCGTCTCGTTCACGCTGTTGCTCTCAAAGTGGATTATTTGCTGCCTTTGTTTTTTTTTTATGTTTCTATTTTTATTTTGTTTTTAGTCTGGGGACGCGGTTTCGGGTATTATTTGGGTCTCCACCCGCCGTCTGCTATACACCTTACCACAATTCGAAGTTGTAGATCAGCGCGCCGGGGACAGGCGAGAGACTTAAGGGTTTGTTGGTAAATGTGTGTTTGACGACGTTGGAGGATATTACCAGATGGTTGGAGGGATTTTAAACATAAATTTGTAGATGCTGGAGGTGTCCAGCCTTGCAGAGGAGGAATAGAGGAAAGGTGAGTAGATGTATCACTTCTATTTTCTTTTCCTTGGTCAGTGTTGAACCAAACTAACCTTGTCTTGTTGCCTCTGTTTTCCCTTTCCTTTCTCCCCACCTGCACATTTCACCTGAGCTGTTTCGTGTCTCATGCCATGTCATATTAGCTTGCAGCCTGCTGAGTCTGGTTTCTCGTGTCGCCTTTGCCATCGGATCAACATCAACATCGAACTGCGACTAAGGAACCCTTACATGCGAAACTTCACCATCAGCATGACTTCCATATGCATATTATTTCCAACTTGACCCAAACGACAGTGTAATGTACATGTTCCCTGGGCCCTTACTGGCCCAGCAGATGGAACAGGCTCCTGCCCTCATCCAAATCTCAACTTCCTCCTTAATTTTGTCTCGACATTCAATGGCACAAGAGTCTAGCAAATGGAGTATATGTCGTCAAAGGGTACAAAGGGTCTTGCATTGATAATAAAGGATATCAACAGGGGAGGGAGGGGAAGAAGAGGGGAAGAGAAAGAAACAGGCCAGGGGGAGGGGGGTCTTCAACAGCTAGAATCCCAAGCATTGAAGCTTGAACTTGCAGAGATGGTAGATTTGATGACTTCTCGCATCAGTTTTTTATTTCTTATGTTTCTGTTTTTATTGCAGGATAGGTTAGTGGTTGGGCTCTGGCACCTTCCGATTGCTATACGCTTTACCGCAATTCGATGTTGCGGATGAGTATGCCCGGGCAGAGAGGGGGATCTTGAGATTGGGATGATTATGGCGTAAAGCGTATCTATGGTCATGTTGATTGTACCTTTGGTGTGTTTCATTTCTTCCTTGGTTTTTACTATTGTTCTTTTCATTTACCTATTAGCATTCCTTGCAATTGTGCCTATGTATCCAGTGAGAGGAGGAGGCTTGAGTTCTCGGGTCTCTAGTCAAGACAATTTCAAATGTAGCGTAGTGAAACTTGACTCTGCAAGTAATCCTGAATAGTAAAGAATGCCAACCTTGATTCGAGAAGTTGAAAATCCTGGAGAGCTTTGATGTGCCGAGTGATGTGTATAAATACTACTTCTTGCAGGGGACCACCACAAACATGTTCAATCTTTTTTCAATAGCAATGAAGTTATCGAGGAGTACAATCAATGTAGCCTACTAAGGAGTCAGGGAAATGGGAAAATACGTTGTATGACAAATGAAAGGGCGGATGGTATCAAATAGTGATGATATAGTCAAATAATGGTAGGAATTTCGGATTTGAGCTTAAATAAGTAGGTAAATGAGAGAGATAGCAGAATCATTCTGTAAATAAAAGAAACTTGTCCTTCCCACTATCCTCACTGTGCCTTATATCCCTCAATCAAAATCTCCAGATTAAACCACTACAGAATCTCCCCTACTCACTTCCTGAATATCAGTCTCCCCATCTTGAGTGCCATGTGCCTGTGTGGATGCTGGTGGACCAGATTGGGATGATGGAGCAGGAGCTGCAAATTCCAGAGGTTGAGAAAGACACTCGAGAATGGAGTCTTTTTGGTTCTTGTAGAAGTGGGAAAGGAGGATGATTGCAGTGGGATAGATTATTTCTAGGTGGGGCATTATTAGGCCGAGGTAGAGTTCTACAAATTCACTATATCTTTGATTGAATGGAATAGGCATGACTAGAATCTGGGTTTCAAAATGTAATTAGCATGCAAGTTCAAAGAATGCACAAACGATTACCTACCCAGGGGATGCAATAGATTATACCAGACTGGACTAAGAGTAGCAGTATCTGCTTGACTCAGCTTTTTGTATTCAATTTACCAAGGTGAGCTTTAACAGATTGTCTGTAATGCCTGAGGGAAATCAAGTTAAAGCCAGGAACTAGGGAGCTGTCAAGAATGTTGTCACTTAGCAATAACCACCCAAGTCACACAATAGGGTCTCGTTCTTATAATCTGATGTTTCCATGTGTGGCTATGCAATTTGGATATACAGATTCTCTTACTAATTTCCAGCTCGGAATTTGATAGGAGCCGGTACTGAACTAGTCCCGTTCAGTTCCCGTATATCATGTCAGCTTTATTTGTCTGCCCAAATCTGAGCGAATCCGAGCTCGAAGCCTTTCCCTCAGAAAATGTCGGAAAATTAGACTATGCCGGATTTCGACTATCTCTGGTCAAATCCGAGTCAGACAAATAACATTCTTTACACACAGTTTCTACTTGTGGCTATGTCGTTTCGCTCCCCGATGCATTCCCGAACATGTGTCATTGATCGTCAAGCGTCACTCCTCTTTCTTGGATGCTTGCACGGTGTGTACCCTTCTGCACTTCACTAATCACTATAACAGTTTTTTGTCTTAATTTTCGGTTGTCTCAAGTACTCAACCTTATTTTTTCGTCGATGCCCAAGTACAGGCTCTTATCCGATTGTCTCCTGAATTCCAAGCTAGCAATAACAATATAATACTCTAGAATTGGGATAGTCGGCATCCGGTCTTCTTTCTGCCATTTGCCAGGGTTCACCCTCAGGATTTTATTGTTATTCCCGAAGGTCAATAGCTTCCATCGGCACTCAGCAAAGGCAGTATCGGTTGAGAATTTGGATTTGATTTCCTAACTACGTTTTGACCTCCTCTGGCTGATCTCCGTGCCATTTCTTGCATGCTGGGGGAAAATGTACTAATCTCATATGGGCCTCGTTATTGCCACGCGAAGCGGTGGCCCACAAAGCCTTCATATATAAGTATCTCAGTATGTACTCTTGTAATATATCTTTCTACCTATCAATACACATCTGTGTTCAACCTTACATCTTGACTGATCATAAGTCGGCATCCTTTGTAATGCACAAGTTTGCTTAGTGTGCTGTTTCTCGACCTTGACTGATGCTGGCGTGCTTACCAAGTGCTTGAGAACCTGGTATTTCTTGGTAGCGCGAAAACTTGCCTTGATTCAAGTACCTTTTCTCACTGCTGTTCATCTTAGAGTCTCCTGAACCCAAACCAAATCTGCGCGGCGCGGTTCTTTTACACTATTGGTCAGGTGACGCATTTGAATCAAAGAAGCATAATGATCCTTAACCTACCATTATTCAGGTCTTCAAGTTCTACTGGGTGCTCTGATGACAGTTGGACGTCAGGTATTTGGAATTTCCTCATTTTAGCACCATAATCTTTGACTAACTTGAGCTCTGCTTTTCATTGTACTAGACCTCGATAATGACATCTATCCTTGGAAGTTTTGCCACCATTCTCATCTTTATATAGCAACTATTCAACATGCGTGTCTACAGGTGAACAGTAGTTGGCCAAGTTTTGTTGGCTCTCAAGTCTGTCACTGATGACTTATCACTCGACTTTTCTTTCATTCTTCCCTTTGTCCAACTCTGCTGTCTCACCAAGTCCACCATACAACACACTATATCTCAACCTCCCTCCCCTCTATTGCTGCGAGTCCTGAAGATAATTTCGGCCTGCTGAAACACAATGGAAATGACCTCTGGACTCTCTCGTCAAGACTAATGTAGCGTAGTGTAACTTGACTGCGTCAGTAATGCAAAATAGAGAATATGGTCAATTTTGGTCTCGAGTAGTTAAAAATCATGGAGAGCTTTGATGTGCCCAGTGATGAGTATAAATGTTGCGATATTGAGGAGTACAATCAATGCAGCCTACTCAGAAGTCAGAAAAGTAGGAAAATTTGTTGTATGAGGAATGAAAGTGTAGATGGTATCAAAGAACAATTACAAAACAAGTCAAATGATGGTACGAGCTTCTGATTTTGAGCTTGAATAAATAAGTAAATGAGAGATATAGAAAAATCATTCCATAAGTAAAATAAATGAGTCCTTCCCACTATTCGTGCTGTGCTTTATATCCCTCAATCGAAATTTCCAGATCAAACCATCAAAGAATCTCCTCTACTAACTTCCTGAATATCATTCTCTCCATCTTGAGCGCCATGTGCCTGCGTGGATGCTGGTGGATCAGATTGAGATGATGGGGCAGGAGCTGCAAATTCTAGAGATTGAGAAAGACTCTCGAGAATGGAGTCTTGTTGGTTCTTGTAGAGGTGGGAAAGGAGGATGATTGCAGTGGGATAGATTGTTTCCAGTTGGGGTAGAAGCAAACTCAAGTAGGTGTTTACAGAAGTATTATATCCTGGAATCAATGCAGCAGGCATCTCTAGAATCTGGGTTTGAAAATGTGATTAGCCTTCAAGTTCTAAGCACAAATGATTACCTACCCAGGGAATGCAATAAATTATACCAGACTGGACTAAGAGTATCAGTATCTGCTCAACTCGGCTTTTTGTATTCAATTTGCCAAGGTGAGCTTTAACAGATTGTCTGTAATGCCTGAGGGAAATCAAGTTAAAGCCAGTAACTAGGGAGCCAACAGTCTGCTATGTGCTTACCAAGCCTTCTTTGCAATCAGAAGAGTTGCTGTGAGATTGGTGAAGACAAATGATACTGGCATTATCACTCTGATAGATTGAGGTGTGTACTGCATGGTAATAATGTAAGGCTGGGTTCAATAAAGCAACAAAAGATATACATACAAAATTTGCATCAAGGGTAGCTTTCATGGCAAGGAAAACATCATATATACTGCATCCTAAATCCAGAAATGTCAGATCCACAAATTTAATTTCTCTGAGGTGAGTGTGGCATGAATTCTTACCCACTGATTGAGCAATACAGAAAAGAAGAATCCCTCTGGGAATAGGTTCCCTTTGAAAAAGGATCAATGCCCTCCAAACCACAATGACATCTCCCAGGAAATACTATTCGCATATACTTCAGTATTCAGGTAAGGAATTAGAATAGCACAGAGGAGCTCACACTAATTCTTGTCACCACTACCTCCACCAATTGAACCATAATCAGGGTTGGAACAGGATTGTATGTCTGATATGCCAAACCCTGGATCTGAACTATATCAAATATCTGATCTGTCACCATTATCACTGCTGAGCTTGTAAGCATGATTGCACATGCAGCCACCAGAAAAAGTCGCATTGGTGACTCTCGAAGTCCTTGCTGACTAGGTCCATGTTTGAAATTGTGACAGAAAAGTTTGGGACAAGCATACCATAGCAGCAAGATGGTAGAAATGGTAATCAAGAGCTCAATGCCTGGATAGCAAGGCAATGAGTAGGGAGATACATCAAAGTTGAACGTTGGGTTCTGGACCTACCAAAGAAGAGTCCTTCAACTGCACTTTTCACTAAAAAATCTTGGTTGACAGTGATATCTGAGGATGTAAGAAAGGATGACTGCATTCTTGCTATTTGCGAGGATTGCAGCGGAGAAGAATTGGGTGCGCAGGCTAACGGTTGTTATAATGGCATTGTTTCGTCTGTCCTTAAATATCTGTCAGTTTGCTGTAGATCTCATTTCACTGGCTTTTGCACTGAAGCCGCTGTCCTCAGAATGATGCATATAACTCTACTGTATGCGCTGCAAGAGAGAGACTAGATGAGCTCATCTCTATGTTGATAGATATTCAGGGGCACACCTTGCTCCAAACTTGTTTAATACAAGGCAGAGGCAAGGAACATTCCTATGTTAATGGGCCTTCGGCATCTAGATACCTTCAGTTGAGACTAGGTATTGATAGATGCACAAAGACTCTAGGATCTGAGCTGAGTATACCAATTATTACGTTGCAGCATCATCAACCTATCTAGCTAAGAACTATATACATGACTTCTACTCGAAAGACAGAATCCCAACTGTCATGGGAACAAGCATGATGTGTATATGGCATGTGGCCTTGCCTATAAGTGTAGGAACTGCGTCAACATACAAGGCATGAGAGGGTTTGGCAATGGAAGATCACACCTCACTTGGTTCATGGGCGCTGTTCCGGTCCTCAAGAAAGCAGCAACATCAGACACATGAGGCTATGAGACGAGAAAGCGTTAAAATAGTCAAACCAGGCATGAGGATCGTGCAGCTACTATGACGATTACTATTCCAGCCACTCAGCTGAGGTGAGCTCTGCTGGCGCATTTTTAAGACGAGGTCGGCATCGAAGTCGGAAAAGAAATCCGAGATAGCCGAAATAGCTGAAACCACAGACGCGCTGTCCACAGTTTTGACTAACTCGCCTTTCCTGCCTCTCTTACCAACTCGTCCCACTCGACTACTCCACCGACTGCTACTTCATGTCTGCGTATGTCCAAGCAACTGCCAACAAAACTGTAGAGGAGACTGCGTTTCATTGAGATTACCAAGGTGTACAAAGCGTGAGTTTCCCTTTTCCCTCCCGTCCCCGCCATTTTACATGATATGCTAACTATTTCCGTCCTCCTTCCTGTCTATATCTAAATGCCACGTCAACCCGCCTCTATTCTTCTGTTCCAACCATCGTCCTTCCACACATCTTCCTGGCCCGCTAATGACCTACTTCCCGCTCTTACCCATCTCCCCACTTCCCAAACCCTTCATGAAAAACCAAAGACAGTCTCACCAACGAAACCATCGCCACCGTAACTGGGAACAATTGGTCATCCTGACGGACGTCAAGAATTCTCCATGGGCATCGCTATCCCCAAACACCTCATTGAGGGCATGAACCGATACTATGTCCGCACGTTTCATGGAGTTGTCTTTCAAAGTTGGTAGTGTATTACCCGGAATGGTTGGCCGCTGAGGCAGGAAACGAAAGACAGTATCAATGCAACGTCCACTGCTGTTTTCTTCAAGGTGTTAAGCAGGCATGGTACGGCTTGTACACTACTAAACGCAGTGGCAACTACGCAACTTACCTGTGGATAAAGAGTAGCTTGTAAGGCTAGTTAGAGGCTTGTTAGAGCGATGTGGGTTAAGTATGAAACTTATTATTTTGAGGACTATCTACCAGTCCTTATATACCTTTAAGGAGGTACAAATACATGTAAACTAATACTAGAGTAACAATAAGATTCTATTGTACTGGATAGAACAATGCTGGTTTCGTACACTATTGTCGTACTACACTTTATTGTCTATATAATCTTATTGTTCTATATATAACTACTACTATTGTTCTACATAGAATACGTTGATGGCTGCAACTGAATGCGCCAATTCAACACTCCCCCTTGCTAAGCTGCACGGTAGTGCGCATAAGCATAGGTAGGCGCTGTAAGCAGCCATGGAAGGAAGGGATCCAGTGCCTCGACGTTTTCGATGCAATTTCTTCAATTATAAAACTGAAGTCCCAATTGTTTCCTGAACTTCTCAAACTTTACTCGATCAAGAGCTTTAGTGAGTAGATCTGCAGGGTTATTACTTCCTTCAATGAAGAATAACTTGACTGTCTCGTTGATGACTTTTTCTCGAACAAAATGATATTGAATATCAATGTGTTTGGTTCGCTTATCCGTGACAGGGTTTGATGCAATAAAAATTGATCCTTGATTGTCACCGTAAATTGGAATAGCGTGAAGAGGATATTCAATTTCACTGAGACTTGTCGACTACAGTCACTAAGTGCCATGTATTCAGCTTCGGTTGAAGATAGAGCAACTGTCTTTTGTTGTCTTGACGTCCAGCTAAATGGTGCTTGGGCTAATTGTAGAAAGAAGCCAGTTTGAGATTTGCGAGTTCCAGGATCTGATCCCCAATCAGAGTCTGTATAGGCTGATAAGCCTTCTCCCCCTCGACCGTTGTACACAAGAGCATATTTTCTAGTGCCAACGAGATAACGGCAAATGTCTTTCGCCCTATTGTAGTGTTCTTGTGAGGGGTTTGCAGCAAATTGCGCAAGTTTTGTGACAGCAAAGGAAATGTCAGGACGTGTTCCTAACATTAAATAAAGTAAGGATCCAATTATCTCCTGATAACTTTGACGAAGAGTGTAATTGACAGGAGTGTCTTCTGGAAGAGGAAGAGGGTGATAATTGCCAGGTAATGGGGTAGCAGAAGCTTTCGCATTTTGCATTCCATAAGTCTCTAGGATTTTATCCAGATAAGCGCACTGGTCTAAAGAGATCTTGCTGCCTTTCCTGGTAATTCTCATCCTAAGGAATTCTTTGGCATCGCCTAGATCCCTACATTCCCATCTCTTCATAAAGTCTCCTTTGAGTCATAAGACTAAGGTTTTGTTAGCTCCACAGAATAGAGCGCCATCCACATAGACTACAGCAATGACGATAGAATTTTCAATAAGATTTTTGTTGGCGTCATAGCATTTGTGAATGAAGATTCCGGCGTCGGAAATGATTCGTTTAAAACCAAGTTCCGCCATGGACTTATCAAGACTTTTCCACCACGCAAGTCCTGCTTGTTTGAGTCCGTAAAGAGCACGAAGAAGCCGGACGACTTTATGCTCTTGTCCTTTTACTTTAAAGGCTTCCAGTTGTTCCATATAGATTTCTTCATCGAGTAAGCCATATAAATAGGCTGATCGGACATCGACACCGGACATGTGCCAGCCCTTAAGTGCAGCTAAAGCGAAGATTAAGCGCACAGTCTCAAATCGAACAACAGGCGAATATATTTGATCAAAGTCTATGCCTTCGACCTGTGAAAAACCTTTTGCAACGAGTCTTGCCTTTTTATGACCATCAGTTTTGATGTCGAAGACCCATCGGTTTTTGATAACTTTCCTATCTTTAGGTCTTTCGACCAATTCATAGGTGTCGCGCTTGCGAAGAGCCTCTAGTTCTTCGCGGCAAGCGACTTTCCATTCCTCTTGCTCAGCTATAGGTAAGCGAGCAATATCTTTGAATGTCCATTCGCAAATATTACAAACATTCGGTTGATTCCCATCATTCTTCGAAGTAACTTTCTGAATAAGCAAGTGGGAATTGATTTCTCCAGGAGCAATTGCCTGCATAAGCAAGAAATTTATAGATACTCCCCCTTCACGGCATGGTTCTGCCATTTCTTCTGATTCAGGGCGTGCAGAGTCATCACTCTCGGCTTGCTGCTCCCCCTGGGGTGCGCTTCTGGATGCAGAACTAGGTCCGGGAACCTGTTGCTCTGCAGCTTGCTGACGTCAGTTTTCTCTCCGAGCGTCTCTCTCTGCTTTAGCTTTTGCTTCCGCTCTTTTATCAGATGCGATTTGAGGTTCAAGATCGCGTTCAACTTCTACAGGGTGTTTATCCCCGTATCGTTTAGGTACAGTACCAGTGCGCTCGCTTCGACGCGTTGGTTCTGTTGGTGGCCGTCTTTGTCTAGGAGCTCTGGGCTTTCAAGGTGCCTGAGGAGGTGGTGTCTCCACTGCCGGTGGTGTTACTGTTCTTCTAGGCTCAGAGTCACTATCTGGAGACGAAGGCGGTGGATCCTGTTCAGGTTCGTCGTCACGAAGTTGATCAGGTCTCCTTGTTGAAGGGATGCGAGGAGGACGATGATGAAAATCTTCATCATCGTCAGGGATTGTTTGTGGTAGAGGAGTGTCATCGTTTTGCGACGACTCGATAGGAAGTTGTTTCGAATTACGAGATTGAGTTTTACATCGAGGAAAGAAGTCTTCCTCAAACACGGCTTGCGGGGATGTAAATTCCGCATTGTTTGTATGCATGAAAAGATTTCCACGTTCTCCTGGTGCTACACCAAGATACGTCATGAGTTCTGACTTGGAAGCGAGTTTGTTCTTTCGAGTTTCCTCAGGTTTAAAGACATAAGCTCCACAGCCAAAAACTCGCAGATGATCGATACGCGGTTTTTCTTTTTCAAGCATTTCAAATGGAGTTATCCATTTGTGTCGTCGTAAGGGAGTACATCGATAGACATACAATCCATGATGGACAGCATATTCCCACCACGATTCAGGTAGACATGCTAACTTCATCATTGCCAGTGACTTATCCATTAGAGTGCGTATAAAGCGTTCCGCTCGACCATTCTGTTGATGAATGTATGGTGCACTGTTAAGGATTTTAACACCTTTTTCGAGTAACATTTCTCGGTAGGTGCCTTTGATGAATTCACCACCCATATCAGACATCCACTGTTCGACTTTCGTCTTATATTGAGTTTCTACCATCGCAAGGAACTGACGAGTGGCAGTTAGTGGTTGTTTTTTGTCTTTAAGAAAACGTATCCAAGCATCTGAAGTGTAATCATCAAAGAAGACGATTATATACTTGTACTTGTGGTAGGATATTGTGGGGTATTCATGCAAATCCGTATGGATGATTTGAAAAGGACGAGTAGCACGTCGTTTGTTAGGAGGGTAAGCCTGTCTGGGAGTTTTACCTTCAAGACAGCCTTCGCACAAAGGAACTTCCTTCGGAATAATAAATTCAGGAGTGCCAAGGGTGTGTTGTCGGACATGTTTTAGAACATCACGAGAGGGATGCCCTATACGACGATGTAAAATCTCGTAGTTGATAAGATAAATCAAAAGATTGGCTTTAGAAGCGACAATTTTCGATTTGTGTGGAAGATAGTATAGCGTTTCTTCCAGTATACGCTTTGAGAAAGTCAAGAATGTTGTATTTCTCGAAATGGTGATATGATCAGAGTTACCGCGCATAAACATGTTGTCATTTAAGAATTGACCGACAGATAAGAGTCGTTGATTTAGATCGGGAATGTAATAGACCGGATATAATTTCATAACTCTTTTACGTTGAGAGATCAGGACTGTTCCAGATGCACGAATCTTCGTGAATCCATTGGCAGTTTTTACTGGAATTGGTTTTATGTAACTCAATTCAACAAAGTCATTGATGTCGAACGTAAAATGCGCTGATGCTCCAGAATCAAGTAACCATCCATCACTGAAGTGGATTTTGACAGTATCAGATCTCTTTTTCTTACACTTCTGGCATAGTGAGAACAGAGTGCCACAGGCACATAAATATTTATTGTTGCCGCCAGGGCTAGTGTACAGATCATTATAAATAAAAGGGGTTGTTAAACCCAGAGGAGTGGTATGTAATAAATATATACATGAAGAACCTGCTTCCAAATTACGAGCTGCTGGAAAAAGCGCATCAGTACTTTTATTCATAAGATCTGAATTGAGATCTGACCTGAGATAACCGTTGTCCATACCAGAGACTTCAGAGTCTAAGGACCAGCCATAATTATTTGCGGCATTGACGGTAACCATGACAGGGGTAGAAGGTCGTGGACTTGGAATTCCGTACGATGAGGTGTCCTCTACAGGTGACGTAGGAAGACTCATCCTTCCGAGGGATGGTGGAGTCGACATGTACTCGAGGTCGCTTGTTTCGGATAGACTCGGTGACATGCTCCGAAGTTCTGGCATTGAACTTGGAGTTGGAGCCCTGGAGGGTAATTCCATCCCTCCTTGTCCAATTGTTGCGTCTCGCTGCCAGTCGATTAGCTCGTCGTACCTTCCATCCTCGTTTTGGAGATGAGGAGTCAGCCATTCCCATCCCGTCGAAGTTGTGCCAGGTGTTGGGCTTGCAACACGGCTGGATGGTAAGGATTGAGTGGTCATGCCATTGGGATGTGCAGGCTGTGAGCCACTTGGCATCTCGCTGCGGACTGCAGCAATGCGTTGTGCCAGTGAAAGAGTGCCCGTTGGGGCAACGGTGTTCAGTGCTGCTCTGAGTGGTTCCCCATAGATGTGTAGGGAATCCTCGGGATTCTGGAACCTCTCCCCAAGGTGCATTGCGCACTGGAGTATATCGGCAGCAGGATCCTGGGCAAGACAGCCGATAAGTGGAACAGGGGTCCTGGTGTCCTGAGGCTCCCTTGCACCTGACTCCGTCATTGTGGAGCCAAACACACTTCCGAGTTCCGATGTGTTCACCAGGGTGTCCACGTTCGAATCGGCATCTTCTTCCTGAGCGCATGCCATATCGGCATCTGAACCGGTCTGAGTTCCGGGATATTCACCGTTCCAACCATTCCAGTTACCAGCATCACCCCAACCATCAGAGGATGATTGGAGATTGTTCCAATAGATGCGTTCCGTGAGAGTGCGTTTGGGACGAGGAGCAGGAGTAAGTGAAGTGAAGGAGGAAAGATTGGGATGAGACATGACGACATCTTCAAGAGTAGCAACAGTCTCACCAGATGGTCTAGCGCCAATATTGCGTGCAAGATTGATAGCTCTTTTGGTACCTGTGAAGAAGGCGTCAAAAGGCTTTTCCGTTTCCACAAAGAATGGCTTACGGATATCAACTGCAGCGGGCGTGTCGACGACGGTGACTGTGTGCATCATGGGAGACATATCACCATGAGCTAGATGTGCTTGGCCTTGTCTCTTGGCCTGTTCAGACTTTCCAGCTCGACCTCCTCGACGGAAATGAGCTTTTCCCTTGCCCTTTCCCTTGCCCTTTCCCTTGTTATTTCCGTTAGAGCCGCTGGCTCCGTTAGCGCCGCTGCTGCTGCCACTAGGGCGCTGCTGCTGCTGCTGTTGGAAACTAGGGTTACCGTCCTTTCGCTTGACAGCTGAAAGACGGTTGGCTTGGGCTTTCCCTGAAGGCCCCTTGAAAGCTCCTTGGCGAGATTCCCAGATATTGAGAATTTCGCTCTGTAGATCATCAAGGTTTTGTTCGTCGACTTGTTGGATTGAACATTGAGTATACATATTGATGATATACTCGTATCTGGGGGGTAGTTTGGAGACGATGAACATGACGATGAGGAAGTTGGTGATTTTTGTAAGGGAATTGCCTGAGGGGTCATCAGTAGGGATACCGGCGGCACTGACCCTATCGAAGTGCATGCGAATAAGCTCGATCGCAGCACTAGGATTAGCGTCGTTAGGAATGGTGATGGAGGTAGCACGTTTGAAATCCGTGTAGATTGCGGAAACACCAGGTTTCCCATAGGTCTTCTTGAGAAAGACCCAAATTGCCTTGGCAGTGGTCATTCCGAGCGTCTTTTGACGAACGGGAGGAGAGAGACAAAGTTTGATAGACCCCATGGCCTTATCGTTCTTCTCATCCCAGTCAGCCTGTTTCTTTTGAGCCGCCGTGATAGCCTCAGCTTGGGCCGCCACGTCTTCAGCAGATAGAGGAGAAGCGGTACTCACTTCGGCATCATTAGGGCGATCAGTGCTAAGGACAGAACTAAGTCCAGTAGCCTGCAACCAGGCGAGAAGGATGTCAGCCCAGATGTTGAAATCAACACCGGCAAAGACGGGTACAGTAGTCATCAGGACGTTGGAGGACATCTTTGATAATATCTGGGGAAGTCATCTGTCAGCATTTATCCATATGCAGAATAAGAAGGCAGCATTAAATGCGCCATGCGAAAGTGAAAAGAGGCAGCGATGAACGCGCCATGACAGTGACTACTCCCCTAGATTGTCAACAACTGCAGCTGGACATAAGTCCTGCGCTGTTGGACATATCGTCAAGCCATGAAAGGCGACGCAGGCTGCCACAAAGGGCGCCACAGGCTGCCATGAAGGCGCCATCCAGGTAGTATGCGAAGTCTATGGTTTGCAGCCGTTGAAGGCGCTCCCAAGGGCCTTCGGGGCCCATAACCTGTTAAGCAGGCATGGTATGGCTTGTACACTACTAAACGCAGTGGCAACTACGCAACTTACCTGTGGATAATAGTGATGTGCGGGCCGGGCCGGGCTCAAAAGCCGGGGCTTGGGCTGGGCTTTGTCGGGCTCAGGCTTGCTAGAGATCGAGCCCGAGCCTTCGAGCCCTCAGTAGGGCAGGCTTGGGCAGGCTCGGGCTCAGGCCCGGGCTCAGTAGTCAAAAAATTGTAGTAAATTAGAAACTAGAACAATTATCAGTGTATTCTAGTTGAAACCATCATAATCTAAGTTCTCCCCGCTATCTTCAGCCTCGTTGACATCGATAAGCTCCACCCAATCCTCTGTTTCATCTTCTAGAGTGCCATCATCGGCCTCAACATTGTCATCCTCCAGTGGCGCTTCACGGAATATCAAGTTACGACGGAGTGCACATTTGAGAAATTGCAATGGTTCAACAATATCCTTTCCGAGTCGGTTGCGTTGTTTGCTAATCGTAATCCCAGCTGATGAAAAGCATGTCTTGGACGGTGGTGTCTTTATTCACACCTTTAAAATAAGCATTATTAATTGAATGATCGTCGGAAAGAATAAGGACGCACTGAGACAGAGTGTACCCTTGGAGGCATCCTGAATAAAGACAGTGAATGGACTCTCGCTTTTGGATATGATCTTTCTCCAACGGTCTGACCTCATATGTGAGACATGGCGACGCCGAAGCCTGAATTTTTGAAAGCAAAAAATGTGATTGATCTTGAATACCTCAGGGTAGATTGTTTGTACTTGAAAATTTCGTCAGATCAATCTTTTCAAGAGAGAAACTGAGTACTCACCACCAAGTAAAACAAGAATAAAAACATAGAGAAAAAGACCGGTGAACGCACAGGGTAAGTCAGCAGCTTGCTCGGATGTCAAGCTCAGTATCTGCGAGATAGCTGGAAATCCTGGGAACTGCGACAAAGTAAAAAAGAGCCCAGCCACAGGAGCGACGGTCAACAAGAAAAGGAGAAGGAACCACTGAGTTGCATTAAACGCGACCGTATATGGCGTTGAGGGTTGAAGGGATGGACGGTGAGATGAGTGCTTGGAAGCTTTCATCTCGTTGTTTGGGCAAAGCTAATCTGAAAATCCTACCTTTTTATACCTAAAATTTGCCAAGTTGGAGCGCGGACAATCTTTTCCGTGTGGCTTGATAAGAACCTCAAGGACACGAGGTTAAAAACACTCGAAAACGCGTCTCTCGGAGTCTATGATGTATGTTTGCTGGCTTGAAACTCGTTTATTGTGTGTTCGGTATGCTCGCAAGGGTGAAGACGGCTGTGTTAGAGCTAATTTAGTGTATTTTGACCGATAACAATTGAAGACGACCACATTGGTCTCAGGGTACGCAAGTAGACCAAAAAAAAACCTCATGTACAAACTGTATTGCCCAAGAAAGGGTTGAGCTCGAGCCTGAGATGGATGGATGAGAGCTCAAGAAGCAATTCCATATGTACCATCTTGTAATAGGTTACATCGTGAAGTATTTTGGGATAATCAAGAAAACGGCGGGAAGGGTGACTTCAGATCGTGGTGGTAAGAACAGAAATGCAAAAAGTGGCAGTGCAAGCTAGGCACGTTACCTTTACAAGTGGGAATCGAAGCCAATTTTGCAGATCGGCAGCTTACTTTTTCCCATGACTGGCTCGATGCTGAGTGGCTGAAAGCCCGGGCCTGAGCCCGAGCCCAGGGGCTTTGAGAAAGCAAGCCCGAGCCCTCAAGCCCTCAAGCCCTCTTCAAAGGCCGGGCCGGGCTTGGGCTTTCAGAGCCGGGCTTGGGCCGGCCTAGGGCTTTGAGCCCAAGCCCGCACATCACTAGTGGATAAAGAGTAGCTTGTAAGGCTAGTTAGAGGCTTGTTAGAGCGATGTGGGTTAAGTATGAAACTTATTATTTTGAGGACTATCTACCAGTCCTTATATACCTTTAAGGAGGTACAAATACATGTAAACTAATACTAGAGTAACAATAAGATTCTATTGTACTGGATAGAACAATGCTGGTTTCGTACACTATTGTCGTACTACACTTTATTGTCTATATAATCTTATTGTTCTATATATAACTACTACTATTGTTCTACATAGAATACGTTGATGGCTGCAACTGAATGCGCCAATTCAACACAAGGGACTCGAGGAAGGCGAGGATGTAGAGGATGTAGTGGGGGTGTTGAGTGGGGCGTATAAGTATGAGATGCCTAGTGCTCAGAAGGGGAAGTGTAAGGGGGGGGGGAGTGGTGTGGGGAAGGACGTTGGGACGAAGGAAGGGGGTAAAGGAACTCGAGAAGCCGGAGGGGGAGATTAGGATGTGGGGAACGGATGACTCGAGTGCCCAAGGCCAACTCATCAAATCCGATAAACCTTCCAACAACGATGACACCGCCAAGGTTGAAAGAACTCCGCAACCTTCTCTCAGCGTCATAGCCATATAGTGGAACACCATTCGGAAACTCGTTCAGGGAGGGGAAGGGTACAAAGCGTTGGTGCTGGCCCAGGTGCATTTGTTGAGGTTGGAGACGGAAGGTGAGTTAGGTCTCCGTCTTGCTGGTTGTCTGTCTTTCTTGCTATATCCTGTTGGAATTTTGGTTTCGGATATCAGAGTTGCTTTCAGCGTTCTCATTTTTGTTTCCTGCACCATCCTTCTCTTTTATGCTTGACGAACTAACTAACGACTCTTTCCCCCCCTTTTCCCCTTCTTTCCCTCTCAGCCTTTAACTGGGGAGGTGAAGTTGGAACGTTGGAGTGGGAGTTCACCAAAATAAACGCTGACACAGACAGTCTCACTCGTATTATCACATTTCTCGTCAACACCTTTCCCGTCATCCTAGTCAAAGCCGATAAAACCCTCAGACGCCTTCCTCAATTAACCTCCCCCAGCCTCGGATGACGGGATACCGAACCCACCCAAAACCAAACTCACCACAAATCCCAATCCCCAAATCTCGCTCTATCTAGGTCGGTCCAGCTCAGCGCCATAGTGAATACGAGACCACACGCTACATTATTTGTAGACTTGCCTTATCTACTCCAGCGTGAGGTCAGCGTCCGTCGAAGCGAAGAGAGGGATAGGAGGGGGGGAGGGGGGGCACGGGTGGGCACAGGGCGTGGGGGGAGGGGATGAAGACGAGAGCATTGAGCATTTCCGTACCATCAAGGTTGCAGGGGAGGCTGGGAAAAGGGGACGTGAGTATAGAGCATCGGTTTGGCGATGTTTGTGATTGAGGTGGGAGGTCAACGTCCGGATACGCGTGGAAGGTGCGTTGACTTGGAATATTTTCGTCCCTTTGTCACTTTCCCCACCTTTTTGCTCGAATGTTTTCTGGAATTTTCCATTTCAATTTGGTGGTTTTAGTTGCGTGCGCAACGCAAAGCTTGGGCTGGAGTCTTGGATCATACTTTCCCCACTCCCTCTCCTCCTTCCATGCAGTGCTCTTAGACTATGAGCCTCTTGGATTTTCGGGGCCTTTTGGCTTCGGGTCTCATTTTCTCCTTCTCTGCCCATTCCCCCTTTTGATCACTCTTTTCGCTATCTTGCAACGCCTTTAGACCCTTACTCACTTCTGCCTCAGGTTCTCATGCTCGTTCAGAACAACCCCGTCTACCCCTCCTCCACCTCGATTCAATGCCAGGGAAATGACTGGTAAACTTGGCGTCACAGTCCTGGTCTATTATCCGAACTGGATCTCCCCCTACTGCCTTCCTCTCTCCATGATAGACCCTTTGCGAACAGGTCCTAAAGATAACGAAATACCTTATGGGTCTGTTATCCACTGGCTGGCAAGTGGTGGGACTGGGTATATATGTATGCATGCTTCTTGTATGCTGCTTCAATTGATCTTACTAACATGTAATATTTGACCTCTTTCGAGATCGTGCTGCCCGCCATGCATTGCGCATGACATATGTATTTTAGTATTCGCGTCCCAGGTACGTAGTAGCCTTTCCACTTTAATCCTCTGCTACCAGCGCTACTGATGTTATTTTTCACTGGTGTTCCCTAGCGTTTCCCGCTCGTGCCCGCCATTCTTCTTTGAGTTATGTGTGACGGCGACGCTGTGGCAGCGTGGCTGTGAATCACATTAGGAATAGCTATGTATGTATCTAGACCTCGTCCTCTCCTTCTCCGTTCTCCGTTCAACGCTGACTTCGATTGTCCAGACACGAGCTTCAATTTGAGGATGGGTTCTGCAGACTTTGGGAACGTTATGCTTATGGGAAGGTGTTACTTGCGTGACGGAGATGAGGGTATTGAGGAATAGGTTCATACCAGAAAGTATATATACTTTCATGTAACGTAGTGGCTTATCTATCTGAATATATGCGTTTGCGTTGATACATTTCTGTTTGAATCCTGGAGTTGAGCCTCCGAACTTGCAGAGATGGTAGATTTCATGACTTCTCGCGTTGGATTTTTATTTCATATGTTTCTGTTTTTATTGCCGGATAGGTTACTGGTTGGGCCTCCACCTTCTGATTGCTATATGCCTTACCATAAGTCGATGTTGCAGATGGGTACGCCCAGGCAGAGAGGGGGGGTCTTGAGATTGGGATGATTATGGCGTAAAGCGTATCTATGGTCATGTTGATTATACCTTTGGTGTATTTTCTCTGTTTTTTGTTCTGATTTTTCTTTGGTTTTCATTATTGTTCTTTCCATTGTCTTCCTATTAGGGTTCCTTGTGTGTGTGTCTCCAGTGAGAGGAGGGAGCTCAAGAGGTCGATGAGGCCAGAAGCTGAGTCTTGAATTCTCGAGTCTCCCGTCAAGACTGTTTCTAATGTAGCATAGTGTAACTTGACTGCGTAAGTAATCCTAAATAGAGAAGATGGCCAACTTCAGTCTTGAGAGATTGAAAATACTGGAGAGCTTTGATGTGCTCAGCGATGTGTATAAATGCTGCTTCTTGCAGGAAACCACCATAAACATGTTCAAGCTTTTTATTTATGAGGCCTCTTAAAGGCCGAGTTATGTCGACCCCCCAATTGAGTATCAAACTTTCTCACGGGTTCTAACTTTTACACGCCACCTCAGCGCTCCGAAGTGCCTGAACATTGCCATTTCAGCTGATGCTCAACTGACACGTCATTCCTGCCTTCCCTCCATCGCTGTCGATGCACCAGGTTCAGACGCGTTTACCTTCCCTCAACAGCTGTCAAAAGTCATCAAGAGCCACTCTCTGAGACTCTGAATCACTATGGACACCTCTAATCCAAGGTCATTTAAAGGCGCTGTTACATTAAAATGGTACAGTATTGGGCTCTATCTAATTAAAAGAATTTTTTACTGCATACAAAACTTTTTTACTTAAACAGGCCTTGTAATTTGCCATGCGAAGCAGTGGCACCTTTCCCCAGTTAACTTATGTCGACCTTGAAAATTTTACCATGACCTCAAACTCCCACCCCTTTTCGTTGCCACTCAATCAGCTGTGTGACCACAGTGTGTCGTCACCAGTCATCACCAGTTATCAGCCCATGCCGGTCTCTACTTTCCTGACAACCCAAAATGTCCAACAACTGTCATCTCGCTTTCACTGCCAGCATCGTTTTTTTTTCTTTTTCCCTCTTTATTTAACGACTAGCAGGCCAGACTAAGGGCCAAGACGTCAGGGCAGGTGGCCCCGGTAGAGTAACTAAAACATGTAACATACTGAGTATTCTAGGTATAGTACTGGTCCTGGGACAGGCTGTCCTCATCCACACTTAGGTTTGACTGGGTTGTTTACCAATCTGTAAGGTCGTGATGGGGTTTCATTGTGTGTGAAGGTGTGGGGTGTTTGGTTGTAGGATGGTTGTTTGGCAAGAAAACGCTGAGGGAAATAAGGACAGGACAGGGAGGAGGAGAAAGAACTTGTCTCCAGGTGATTTACTAGCCCCCTTCATCAACAAGGATCTTGTACTCCGAAGCGTGCACGCATAGAGTTTTGGACGTGCTTCATGGGATACTTACTTGTGTCCACGGCTTTCTCTCCAGAAGTATGGCCATACTAATTATTATCCGAGATTTGCCAGCACTCACTGCCCTACTTCCTCCACTTCTGAAGCTTGACTTTGGCCTCAACGCCCTCATAATTCTTGCCTCTCCATTGTCATTAATTTATGTTTAATTTATGTCATACTCTTAGCGACCTGTAGCAACCTCAAAGTCTTTTCCACGGGTTCAAACTCCTAACTTATTTCGCTCATACTACTTTGCAAGTAGCTGCAATATAATCAATACAAGAGTGAAATTTTGGTATGATTTTGTTGAGGAGGGCCTCATAACTTGCCATATGAAGCAGTGGCACCTTTCCCCAGTTACAATAGCAATGAAGGTATTGAGGAGTACAATCAATGTAGCCTACTAATGAGTCAGGAAAATTGGAAAAATATGTTGTATGATGAATGAAAGAGCAGATGGTATCAAATAACAATTATATAGTCAGATGATGGTAGGAATTTCGGATTTGAGCTTACTAAGTAAATGAGAGAGATAGCAGAATCATTCTGTAAATAACAGAAACTTGTCCTTCTCATTATTCCCACTGTGCTTTATACCCCTCAATTGAAATCTCCAGATCAAATCACCACAGAATCTCCTCTACTAACTTCTTGGATATCATTCTCTCCATCTTGAGTGTTATGTGCCTGTGTGGATGCTAGTGGATCAGATTGTGAAGCAGGAGCTGCAAATTCCAGAGGTTGAGAAAGACTCTCAAGAATGGAGTCTTGTTGGTTCTTGTAGAGGTGAGAAAGGAGGATGATTGCAGTGGGATAGATTGTTTCCAAGTGGGGTAAAATCACACCCAAGTAGGCGTCCACAGATTCATCATATCTGGGGATGAATGGAGTAGGCAGGTCTAATATCTAAAATTCAAAATGTTATTGATATTTGGAAATGCCTACAGAAAGACCTACCCAGGGAATGCAATAGATTGTACCAGACTGTACTAACAGTACCAGTATCTGCTCAACTCGGCTTTTTGTATTCAATCTGCCAAGGTGAGCTTTCACAGATTGTCTGTAGTGCCTGTTGAGAAATCAGGTTAAAGCCAGAAACTAAGAAGCCAACAGTCTGCTGTCTGCTTACCAAGCCTTGTTTGCAATCAGAAGAGTGGCTGTGAGGTTGGTGAAGACAAGCGATACTGGCAGTATCACATTGCTAGCCCGAAATGTTACCTGTATAATTCAAGGTCAGGCTATGATAAATCAATGAATCATATCCATACAAAATCTGCATCAAAGAAGCCTTTAATGCTAATGAACGCATCATATATACTGCATCCTAAATCAAGAAATGTCAGCTCAAGAAATTTAATTACTCCGAGGTTACTATGGTATGGATTTTTACCTAATGATTGAGCAATACACAAAAGGAGAATCCCTCTGGAAATATGTTCCCCTTTAAAAATGATACATGCCCTCCAAACCACAATTGTATCCCCCAGAAAATACTATCAGCATATACTTCAGTATTTTCAGATGAGGAATTAGAATAGCACAGTGAAACTCACACTAATTCTTGACAGTACTGCCCCCATCGCATCAGTCATAATCATGGTTGGAATAGGATTGTATGTCTGATAGGCCAACCCTTGAATCTGAACTATAAGAAAGATCTGATCTGCCACCATGATCCATGCTGAGCTTGTAAGCATGATTACACATGTAGCCACCAGAAATAATCGCATTGGTGACTGTCGAAGTCCTTGCTGACTAACTCCATGTTTGAAATTGTGACAGAAAAGTTTGGGACAAGCATATCATAGCAGCAAGATGGTAGAAATGGTAATCAAAAGCTCAATGCCTGGATAGCAAGGCAACGAGTAGGGAGATACATCAAAGTTGAATGTTGGGTTCTGGACCTACCAAAGAAGAGTCCTTCAACTGCAGATTGCACTACAAAAGATTGAATGGTAGGAATATCTGAAGATGTAAGGGAGGAGGAATGCATCCTTGGGTGCACAACCTAGTGGTAGTTATAATGGCATTGTTTCTTCTGTCCTTAAATATCTGTCAGTTTGCTGTGAATCTGATTTCACCTGTGTATATTTGGCTTTTGTACTGAAGCCACTGTCCTCAGAATGATGCATATAGCTCTACTGTATGCACTGCAAGGGAGAGACTAGATGAGCTCATCTCTATGTTGATAGATATTCAGGGGCACACCTTGTTCCAAACTTGTTTAATACAAGGCAGAGACGAGGAACATTCCTACATTGATGGATATTCAGCAGTCCTAGTTTGGATACCTTCAGTTGAGACTAGGTATTGATAGATGCACAAAGTCTCTAGGATCTGGGCTGAGTATACCAATGATCATGTCGCAGCAGCATCAACCTATCTAGCTAAGAGCTATATACGAGATGATTTCTCCCCCAAAGGCAGAATCCAAACTTCATAGGAATGATCATGATGTGTATATGGTAGGTGCCTTGCCAATAAGTGTAGGAACTGAGGCAACATACAACGCATGAGAGGGTTTGGCAATGGAAGATCACACCTCACTTGGTTCACAAGCGCTGTTCCGGTCCTCAAGAAAGCAACAAGATCAGGTGCGTGAGGCCATGAGACGAGAAAGCGTTAAAATAGTCAAAACTAGCCATGAGGATCATGTAGCTACTATTACGATTAGTATTCCAACCACTCGGCTGAGGTGGGCTCTGCTCGCGCATGAGGTCGGCATCGAAGTCGGAAAAGAAATCCGAGGCCGTTCCGAAATGTCCGAAATAGCCGAAACCGCAGACGCGAACAGTCCACGGTTTTGACCAACTCACCTTTCCTGCCTCTCTTACCAACGCGTCCTACTCGACTACTCGACCGATTGCTACTTCATGTCCACGTAACTCAGTCACTCAAACAAAGTCCGAGCAACCGTCAACGAAACTGTAGAGGAGATTGCGCTTCGTTGAGATTACCAAGGCGTACAAGGCGTGAGTTATCCTTCTCCTTCTCCGTCCCAACCCTTTTACTTGTTTTTGGCATGTTACACGATATACTAACTATTTCCTTTCCTCCATGTCCACATCGATATCTACATGCCACGTCAACCCGCCTTTACTCTTCTGTTCCAACCGTCGTCCTTCCACACGTCTTTCTCGCCCGTTAATGACCTACTTCCCGCTCTTACCCATCTCCCCACTTCCCAAACCCTTCACGAAAAACCAAAAACAGTCTCACCAACGAAACCATCGCCGCCGTAACTGGGAACAATTGGTCATCCCGACGGACGTCAAGAGTTCTCCATGGGCATCGCTATCCCCAAACACCTCGTTGAGGGCATGAACCGATACTATGTCCTCACGTTTCCTGGAGTTGTCTTTCAAAGTTGGTGGTATATTACCCGGAATGGTTGGCCGCTGAGGCAGGAAACGAAAGACAGTATCAACGCAACGTCCGCTGCTGTTTTCTTCAAGGGACTGGAGGAAGGCGAGAATGTAGAAGATGTAGTGGGGGTGTTGAGTGGGGCGTATAAGTATGAGACGCCTAGTGCTCAGAAGGGGAAGTGTAAGGGGGGGGGAAGGACAAGGACAAGGACAGGTTTTTTAGGACGAAGGAAGGGGTAAAGGAACCCGAGAAGCTGGAGAGGGAGATTAGGATGTGGGGAACAGATGACCCGAGTGCCCAAGGCCAACTCATCAAATCCGATAAACCTTCCAACGACGACACCGCCAATGTTGAAAGAACTCCGCAACCTTCTCTCAGCGTCATAGCCAGATAGTGGAACACCATTCGGAATCTCGTTCAGGGAGGGGAAGGGTACAGAGCATTGGTGCTGGCCCAGGTGCATTTGTTGAGGTTGGAGACGGAAGGTGAGTTAGGTCTCCGTCTTGCTGGTTGTCTGTCTTTCTTGCTATATCCTGTTGGGATTTTGGTTTCGGTGCCTCACTGTGGGCACTGTGTTTGCTATCGGAGTTGCTTTCAGCATTCTTGTTTCTCTTTCCTGCACCATTCTTCTCTTTTATGCTTGACAAAATAACTAACGACTCTTTCTCCCCCCGCTCTCCCCCCTTTCTTCCCTTCTCCTGTCAACCTTCAACTGGAGAGGTGAGGTTGTAACGTTGGAGTGGGAGTTCTGGTGGTGGATACGTCATCAAAATAAACGCCGACACCGACAGTCTCACTCGCATTATCACATTTCTCGTCAACACCTTTCCCGTCGTCCCAGTCAAAGCCAATAAAACCCTCAGACGCCTTCCTCAATTAACCTCCCCCAGCCTCGGATGAGGTAGGGAAGGGATGACTCGAGTGCCGAAGGCCAAGGCCAACTCGTCAAATCCGATAGACCTTCCAACAACGACGATACTGCCAACTTGCCGCCAACATCAAAAGAACTCCGCAACCTTCTCTCAGCATCGTAGCCAGACAGTGGGACGCCATTCGGAAATTCATTCTGGGAGGAGAAGGGTACAGAGTGTTGGTGCTGATCTACGCGCATTTGTTGAAGTTGGAGGTCAGGATTGCGGGATTGAGGGAAGGTGAATTAGGTTTCCGTCTTCCTGGTCGTCTCTCTCGTTATATCCCGTTGGGATTTGTCGCTTTTGGTGTCGGAGCTTTGGTGTGGGTGTTATGTTTGCGTTCGCTTCTAGTAGGATTGCCTTGGTTATTCTCGTTTTTATTTCCTTCATCCTCTTTCTTTATCTTTCGTGCTTGACGTACTGATTGATAAGTCGACGACTCTTTTCCCGCCTTTTCCCCTTCTTTCTCTCTCAACCTTTAGCTGGGGAGGTGAAGCTGGAACGTTGGAGTTCTGATGATGGATACGTCGTGAAAATAAAGACCGACACCAACAATCTCATCCCCGTTATCAGTTTCTTCATCAACGCCTTTCTCGGCATCCCAGTCCCTATCGATAAAGCCCTTGGACGCCTCTTTCAACCAACCTACCCCACCCTCAGATGATGGGATACCGAACCCACCCGAACTCTCACCACAAATCCCAATCCCCAAATCTATTTACATCGGTTCAGCTCAGCACCATAGCGAATGGGAGACCGCACGCGTCATTATTTGAATTCGTAGAGTCGTCTTGTCTACTCCAGCGTCAGTTCAGCGCATGTGGAAGCGAAGAGAGAGTTAGGGGGGAGGGGGGAGGAGAGCATTGAGCGTTGGTGTTTATTCCCGGACGGTCGAGGTCGCAGGGGGAACTGGGGAAAAGGGGAAGTGAGTATAGAACATCTGTTTGGGCGAGGTTCGTGATTGAGGTGGGAGATGAACGTCCGGATATGCGTGGAAGGTACGCTGACTTTGGACTTTTTTTGTTGCTTTTTCACGTTCGCCACCTTTTTTTGTGCCAATATTTTCTGTAAATTTTCATTTCAATTTGGTGGTTTTAGTTGCGTGCACAACGCAAAGCGTCGGATCCTACTTTGCCCCCCCCCCTCTCCCCCCTCGTACAGAACTCTTAGACTATGAGTCTCTTGCATTTTTGGGGCCTTTTGGGTTCGGGTCTCGTTTTCTCCTTCTCTTCCTTTTCCCTCCTTTTGATCACTCTTTTCGCTACCTTGCAACGCTTTTAGACCCTTACTCACTTCTGCCTCATGTTCTCATGCTCGTCCAGAACAACCCCGTCTACCCCTCCTCCACCTCAATTCAATGCCAGGGAAATGACTGGTAAACTTTGTGTCACAGTCCTGGTCTATTATCCGAACTGGATCTCCCCCTACTGCCTTCCTCTCTCCATGATAGACCCTTTGCGAACAGGTCCTCAAGATAACGAAATACCTTCTGGGTCTGTTATCCACTGGCTGGCAAGCGGTGGGACTGGGTATATATATGTGTATGCATGCTTCTTGTATGCTGCTTCAATCGATCTTACTAACATACAATGTTTGACCTCTTTCAAGATCGTTGATTCCTCGTGCTTCCCACCACATATTTCACACGACATATGTATTTTAGTATTCGCATCCCAGGTACGTAGTAGCCTTTCCACTTTAATCCTCTGCTACCAGCGCTACTGATGTTATTTTTCACTGGTGTTCCCTAGCGTTTTCCTGCTCGTGCTCGCCATTCTTCTTTGAGTTATGCACAGCGACGCTGTGAGTCACATTCGGAATAGCTATGTATGTATCAGGTCCTCGTCTTCTCAGTTTTCCGTTCAACGCTGACTCCGATTGTCCAGACACGAGCTTCAATTTGAAGATGGATTCTGCAGACTTTGGGAACCTTATGCTTATGGGAGGGTGTTACTTGCGTGACGGAGATGATGGTATTGAGGAACGGGTTCATACCAGAAAGTATATATACTTTCATGTAACGTAGTGGCTATCTATCTGAATATATGCGTTTGCGTTGATACATTTCTGTTTGAACCCTGGAGTTGAGCCTCTGAACTTGCAGAGATGGTAGATTTCATGACTTCTCGCGTTGGATTTTTATTTCTGTTTTTATTGCAGGATAGGTTACTGGTTGGATACACCTCGTCGAGAGCACAACCGATACTAGTTATGGCGTTTTATGGAATCGTTCTTGGTGGTGTCTTGTCGAGAGTGATCCACCGCTGGTCGTTTGGGTCGAGGCAGGAAGCGAAAGACACTATCAACGCAGAGTCAGCTGCTGCGTTCTTCAAGGGACTCAAGCAGGATTCAGGTGTGAAGGATGTGGTGGGGTGTTGGGTGGGGCGTATAACTATGAGACGCATAGTGTGAAGAAAGGGGGGTGGGGGGGTGCACGTGCGGAGAAGAATAACTTTATCTGGATGAGGAGAGAGGTGGAGGGACTTGAGAGGTTGGAGGAGGATTAGGAGGTGGGGAAGTGATGGCTCGAGTGCCGAAGGCCAAGGCCGAGTCATCGAATCCGATAAACTATGCTGTGATAAAAGGGGAAAAAATCAACCGACTCGACGCCGACTTCAAGGTTTTTTGTCTCCCGAACCGAATCCATAGTCATCTCTAACCACCCCTACCTCAAGCTACCTCATAGACTCAAACCCACACCTATTTCGCTCTTCCGAGCCCACACCATATCACACTCTCTTGTCAACCAGACACCTCGTTCGAGTGAGTGAGTTTGATTTGTCATCCTCTGGCTTTGACTTCAGACTCCCCCCCCCCCCCCCCCGACTTCAGACTTCAGATTTTGATGGTTTGACGTTCGATGCGACCCCTAGATATAGATTCAAAACATATTATTCCAATGATTTATATATGTGAGTATGCAAACATTACAAGATCAAATGAAAACATAGCTTTGATTTATCTGATGGGAAGACCCATATGTTTAAAGATACCTGAATAAGTTTAATTCCAAAACATGGAGTAGCATAAACTGAGAACAGCAGTTTCTTTCATAGGGTACATTGAGGTGAGCATGCAAACATTGCAAGAGTCTGCTATAGCCTTGATTTGTTTTTTCAACTGGTTCTCATAGCTCTAGTATATACAACGCATGTAATAACTCTGAACTAGATCATGAATTTGATTCACTGCTGGCTTAATATGTTTGGATCCCTAAGTTTAAAAGAAGTCTGAAGTCAGAGAGAAGACTGAAGTTCGAGTCGGAGGAAAGGTCTGAAGTCGGAGTCGGAGGGAAGTCTGAAGTCGGAGTCAGAGTCGGAGAATGACAAATCGAACACTAACTCACTTGAATGAGGTGTCTGGTTGGCTCGGAAGGGATAAATAGGTGTGAGTTCTAGTCGGTGAGGTGAAGTGTTAGCTTGAGGTAGGGGGGTGGTTAGAGATGATTATGAATTCGGGAGAAAATAATAGGTTGTGAGTTCGAGAGAGACAAACAAACCTTGAAGTCGGGTCGGTTGATTTTTTCCCCTTTTATCACAGCATAATAAACCTTCCAACAACGACACCGCCAATATCAAAAGAACTCCGCAACCTTCCCTCAGCGTCGTAGCCAGGTAGTGGAACATCATTCGCAAACTCGTTCATGGAGGGGAGTGGTATACGGCTTTAGTGCTGACTTATGCCCATTTCTTGAGGTTGGAAGCTAGGGTTGCGGGTCGAGGAAGGTGAGTTGGTTTTCCATCTTCATAGTTGTCTATCTCGTTATATTCCGTTGGGAATTTGTCACTTTTGATGTCAGTGCCTCGATGTGGGTACTGTGTTTGCTTTCTCTTCTATCGTGCTTGCCTTTGGCGTTTCGTTTTCGTTCCCTTCACCCTCTTTTTTTCTCCTTCATGAACATAGTAACTAATGACTCCTCCCTCCCCCTTTCTCCCTTCTTTCCTCTCAACCTTTAGCTGGGGAAGTGAAGTTGGAACGTTGGAATGGGAGTTCCGGCAGGGAATACATCGTGAAAATAAACACCAACGTGGACAGTCTCACTTGCCTTATCACCTTTCTCGTCAACACCTTTCTCGTCGTTCCAATCAAAGCCAATAAAATCCTCAGACGCCTCTCAGTTAACCTCCCCCAGCCCCCCAACCTCTGACGAGGGAGCATTTTCGTCGTCTTTTCTTTCCACCAAACAACAGCTCCCTGTCTTCTTCTCTAGATCCATGGAGATGCTATAAAACATGGAAAGGACATATGACCCAGATCAGGATTCAGAATATCCATGTAACCGAATACGATAACAGCCATCAATGATCGCAATGGGAAACCTATCTCGAAGACCCCTGCAACTTAACAAGTTGGTCACTCATCAGTGAGCTACGAGGAGCAAGCATTGACATCGCTTGCATGACCAAGTCAATGCAACTCTGTATCTCAGCTTGCACTTGCCCCCTGTGTTCCTGAGCTGAAAGTACTTGAGCGATGATTCGCCAGAGTATCTGCACCGATGTGAGTCAAACACGCACATCCTACACAAACAATAACACTCACGACCATGATAGGATCCACAAATGCAGCTCTCCATAAATCAACCATGGCTATCATCCGTGCTGCTTCTTTCGCAGCCTCGAGTTGGAATTGTTGAGCTCGGGCATGTTCACTGGAGCTAGAGGGATTTGTGGCCTCGTACAAGAAGTATAATTTGATCAATGCCACTCTAGCGAGAGTGTGTATGACGAGAAGGGGCATCTGACTTTTCAAGCAACAGGTCAAGCAACAGTTGCTTGACTGTTGCTTGACGTTGCTTGACTGTTGCTTGACTGTTGCTTGGCCCTGCTTGAAGGTTGCTTGGAAGTTGCTTGAGTGTAACCCACTTGAGAGTAGTTTTAGGATAGCTTGACTTTCTACTTTGGATGTGGCTGTGCTTGTCCTAGTCTAGTCAACTTCACTACACTTCATTTTACAACAAATTACTCACATTGAATGGGCCATTCATTAAGATATTATACATACCATTTCTTCATTACAAATTGGTTTAGCCTCTACTCAATCAAGTACAAACTTTTTATCATTCTAAAGGTAGAACAAAAAAAAGTCTGAAAAAATCAATTTATTGTTACATTCATCCAACTAGTTTGAGAACTATGAGGATGCTAAGTATGTCTGATCAGTGAGCAATATGTGTCTCTTTGAGATGATAGCTTGAGGGTACCTTGAGTGATATCTCAAGTGGTAGCTTGTTGACCCATATTCTATTCATACTGTTGCTTAACTTACCCTTAAGTGTTGCTTGACGTTGCTTGACTGTTGCTTGACTGTTGCTTGACTGTTGCTGGAGCTAGAGGGATTTGTGGCCTCGTACAAGAAGTATAATTTGATCAATGCCACTCTAGCGAGAGTGTGTATGACGAGAAGGGGCATCTGACTTTTCAAGCAACAGGTCAAGCAACAGTTGCTTGACTGTTGCTTGACGTTGCTTGACTGTTGCTTGACTGTTGCTTGGCCCTGCTTGAAGGTTGCTTGGAAGTTGCTTGAGTGTAACCCACTTGAGAGTAGTTTTAGGATAGCTTGACTTTCTACTTTGGATGTGGCTGTGCTTGTCCTAGTCTAGTCAACTTCACTACACTTCATTTTACAACAAATTACTCACATTGAATGGGCCATTCATTAAGATATTATACATACCATTTCTTCATTACAAATTGGTTTAGCCTCTACTCAATCAAGTACAAACTTTTTATCATTCTAAAGGTAGAACAAAAAAAAGTCTGAAAAAATCAATTTATTGTTACATTCATCCAACTAGTTTGAGAACTATGAGGATGCTAAGTATGTCTGATCAGTGAGCAATATGTGTCTCTTTGAGATGATAGCTTGAGGGTACCTTGAGTGATATCTCAAGTGGTAGCTTGTTGACCCATATTCTATTCATACTGTTGCTTAACTTACCCTTAAGTGTTGCTTGACGTTGCTTGACTGTTGCTTGACTGTTGCTTGACTGTTGCTGGAGCTAGAGGGATTTGTGGCCTCGTACAAGAAGTATAATTTGATCAATGCCACTCTAGCGAGAGTGTGTATGACGAGAAGGGGCATCTGACTTTTCAAGCAACAGGTCAAGCAACAGTTGCTTGACTGTTGCTTGACTGTTGCTTGACTATTGCTTGACTGTTGCTTGACGTTGCTTGACTGTTGCTTGACTGTTGCTTGACTATTGCTTGACTGTTGCTTGACGTTGCTTGACTGTTGCTTGACTGTTGCTTGACTATTGCTTGACTGTTGCTTGACTATTGCTTGACTGTTGCTTGACGTTGCTTGACTGTTGCTTGACTGTTGCTTGACTATTGCTTGACTGTTGCTTGACATTGCTTGACTGTTGCTTGACTATTGCTTGACCGTTGCTTGACTGTTGCCTGACTGTTGCCTTACCTATGAGAAGTGTTGCTTGACTTTTGCTTCACCTATTGGTGTTGAGTTGCTGTTATGGTCTGCCCCATCTGCCTGGTCTGCCTTGGCTGCCTCGTCTGCTCTGGCTGCCTCGTCTGCCTCGTCTGCCTTGTCTGCACCGTCTGCCTCGTCTGCCTCGTCTGCCCCATCTGCCTCGTCTGCCTCGTCTGCTGCCTGCCTCGTCTGCCCCGTCTGCCTCGTCTGCCTCGTCTGCCCCGTCTGCCTCGTCTGCCTCGTCTGCCCCGTCTGCCTCGTCTGCCTCGTCTGCCCCGTCTGCCTCGTCTGCCTCGTCTGCCTCGTCTGCCCCATCTGCCTCGTCTGCCTCGTCTGCCTTGGCTGCCTCGTCTGCTCTGGCTGCCTTGGCTGCCTCGTCTGCTCTGGCTGCCTTGGCTGCCTCGTCTGCTCTGGCTGCCTCGTCTGCCTCGTCTGCCCCATCTGCACCGTCTGCCTCGTCTGCCTCGTCTGCCCCATCTGCCTCGTCTGCCTCGTCTGCCCCATCTGCCTCGTCTGCCTCGTCTGCCTCGTCTGCCTCGTCTGCCTCGTCTGCCTCGTCTGCCTCGTCTGCCTCGTCTGCCTTGTCTGCCTTGTCTGCCTGGTCTGCCTTGTCTGCCCCGTCTGCCTGGTCTGCCTGGTCTGCCCCGTCTGCCTGGTCTGCCTGGTCTGCCTTGTCTGCCCCGTCTGCCTGGTCTGCCTGGTCTGCCCCGTCTGCCTGGTCTGCCTGGTCTGCCTTGGCTGCCTGGTCTGCTCTGGCTGCCTGGTCTGCCTGGTCTGCCCCATCTGCCTGGTCTGCCTGGTCTGCCTTGGCTGCCTCGTCTGCTCTGGCTGCCTCGTCTGCCTCGTCTGCCCCATCTGCACCGTCTGCCTCGTCTGCCTCGTCTGCCCCATCTGCCTCGTCTGCCCCATCTGCCTTGTCTGCCTTGTCTGCCTCGTCTGCCCCATCTGCCTCGTCTGCCTCGTCTGCCTCGTCTGCCTCGTCTGCCTCGTCTGCCTCGTCTGCCTCGTCTGCCTCGTCTGCCTCGTCTGCCTCGTCTGCCTCGTCTGCCTCGTCTGCCTCGTCTGCCTCGTCTGCCTCGTCTGCCCCATCTGCCTGGTCTGCCCCATCTGCCTGGTCTGCCTTGTCTGCCTTGTCTGCCTTGTCTGCCTGGTCTGCCTGGTCTGGCTCGTCTGCTCCGTCTGCCTCGTCTGGCTCGTCTGCTCCATCTGCCTCGTCTGCTCCGTCTGCCTCGTCTGCTCTGTCTGCCTTGTCTGCCTTGTCTGCCTTGTCTGCTCTGTCTGCCTCGTCTGCCTCGTCTGCTCCGTCTGCCTTGTCTGCTCCGTCTGCCTCATCTGCTCTGTCTGCCTCGTCTGCCTCCTCTGCCTTGTCTGCTCTGTCTGCCCCGTCTGCCTTGTCTGCTCCGTCTGCCTGGTCTGCCTGGTCTGCCTTGTCTGCCTTGTCTGCCTTGTCTGCCCCGTCTGCCTTGTCTGCTCTGTCTGCACCGTCTGCCTCGTCTGCCCCGTCTGCCTCGTCTGCCTTGTCTGCCTTGTCTGCCTTGTCTGCCCCGTCTGCTCCGTCTGGCTCATCTGGCTCGTCTGCTCTGTCTGCTCCGTCTGCCTCGTCTGCTCCATCTGCTCCGTCTGGCTCGTCTGGCTCGTCTGCTCCGTCTGCCTCGTCTGCCTCGTCTGCCTCGTCTGCCTCGTCTGCCTCGTCTGCCTCGTCTGCCTCGTCTGCCTCGTCTGCCTCGTCTGCCTCGTCTGCCTCGTCTGCCCCGTCTGCCTCCTCTGCCCCGTCTGCCTCGTCTGCCTCGTCTGCCTCGTCTGCACCGTCTGCCTCGTCTGCCTCGTCTGCACCGTCTGCCTCGTCTGCCTCGTCTGCACCGTCTGCCTCGTCTGCCTCGTCTGCCCCATCTGCCTGGTCTGCCCCGTCTGCCTGGTCTGCCTTGTCTGCTCTGTCTGCCTTGTCTGCTCCATCTGCTCCGTCTGCCTTGTCTGCCTTGTCTGCTCCGTCTGCCTTGTCTGCCTTGTCCGCCCCGTCTGCCTTGTCTGCCTTGTCTGCCTTGTCTGCCTCGCCTGCCTCGTCTGCTCCGTCTGCCTCGTCTGCCTCGCCTGCCTCGTCTGCTCCGTCTGCCTCGTCTGCCTCGCCTGCCTCGTCTGCTCCGTCTGCCTCGTCTGCCCCGTCTGCTCCGTCTGCCTTCTCTGCCCCGTCTGCTCTGTCTGCCTCGTCTGCTCTGTCTGCCTTGTGCCTTGTCTGCCCCATCTGCTCTGTCTGGCTTGTCTGCCTCGTCTGGCTTGTCTGCCCCGTCTGCCTTGTCTGCCTTGTCTGCTCCGTCTGCCAGCTCTAACTGCTAGATTTAAGCATGAATCATGGACAAATGTCCATATTGGCTGATACATCCCCAAGGAAAACTTTCCATAGGCCAAAAAACAGGCTGGCCCTATGGGCGGGCCTTTGGGGTGGGTCTGGTAGGCCTTTCCTTATGGAGCAGTGAGCAGGGCAGGAGTAGGTGGCGGGTTTTGTTCCCACGCATGCCAGACAGTGAGCGGGGCCTTAGGGGTCGGGTGGCGGGTTTTTCCCACGACTCAAAATTTGATGGAGAGGTGCAGGCGATCAGTAGGGCCCCGAATCTGCAAATAGAATAGGGGTATATGCTGTGGCTGGCTCAGAAAATGCAAAATAAATTCCTGGAGCTGGCGATGAAAAATGATATAAGTAGATAAGAAAGTGTATTTCGGGTTGCTGAATCTGAATATACAATTAGATATGCAATATCTGCAGTGGTTATTGAGATATGGCCAAAATACTGTCCAAAATATACCGAAAGAGCAGGATAGGTACTAGCCATTGCATCAAATCAGCTCTGATCATCATGTGGGCTGGTAAGATACTGCATATGGACCTTCTAGACACGGGAATATAGTTTATTATACTATATAATCAAATCCTGAGGAGCTATACCCAATTTACTGTCAAAAAAGCCCAAAACTTGGGATGACCATAGACACTACATGCTATAGCATCTGATATGATTATGGATATGTCTACTAGGGTATTTTTGGTCACTGAATCGGAATATCTACTCGGATAAGCTCTATATACTCTGGTTCTGCTGATATTGAGTACTTACCCCTAAACATAGGTACCTGTGGCACCTGCAAATATGCCTCTTATAAATTTGTGGGAGTAGGTGGATAAATGTTTATTGATAGTCTAAATGTGAATATAACTTCATATCCTCCATATCTTTAAGATACAAGACTCTATTTCTGATTTATTCCCAAAACATTGCCACAAAAGCAAAAAAAGTGAAATGGCCATGGACACTGCATGTTCTAGCATCTAATACAATCATGGATATGTTTAATGAGGTAGTTTTGGTCCCTGAATCCGAATATCTACTTGGACAAGTTCTATATGTTGTGATTCTGCTGATATTGAATACTTACTACTAAACATAGGCACCTGTGGCACCTGCAAATATGTATCTTATAAAATAAGGTGAGTAGGTCTAAAAGTGCTTATTGATTCCCTAAACACGAATCCAAAGGCCCGCCCATAGGGCCAGCCTGTTTTTTGGCCTATGGAAAGTTTTCCTTGGGGATGTATCAGCCAATATGGACATTTGTCCATATTGATGCATCAATGTAGCAGATATAAGTGCGTCTGCCTCGCATAGACAAGGCAGACGAGGCAGACGGGGCAGACGAGGCAGACGGGGCAGACGGAGCAGACGAGGCAGACGGGGCAGACGGAGCAGACGAGGCAGACAGGGCAGACAGAGCAGACGAGGCAGACAGGGCAGACAGAGCAGACGAGGCAGACGGGGCAGACGAAGCAGACGAGGCAGACGGGGCAGACGAAGCAGACGAGGCAGATGGGGCAGACGAGGCAGACAAGGCAGACGGGGCAGATGAAGCAGACGAGGCAGACGGGGCAGACGAAGCAGACGAGCCAGACGGGGCAGACAAGGCAGACAAGGCAGACGGGGCAGACAAGGCAGACGGAGCAGATGAGGCAGACGAGGCAGACGAGGCAGACAGAGCAGACGAGGCAGACGGGGCAGACGGGGCAGACAAGGCAGACAAGGCAGACGGGGCAGACAAGGCAGACGGGGCAGACAAGGCAGACAAGACAGACGTAACAGACTGAGCAGACAAAGATGACAAGGCAGACACAGTCCAGCCTGAGCTGTCTATTTATATTTAGTGACATTTAATTGACCTGGTTGAATGAATTCATTGTATTACATCCTGTAAATTTTCAGTAAGCCCTTCTGTATTACTTAATTGACATGCACTGCAAATCCATCCAACAAGTCTCTTGTAAGTCCATTGGATATACATGATGACTTACAAAATAGTCACTTTTCAGTAAAGTCATTGTAATGTCTTGTGACTTACAAGTGTCTTACTGTGACCAGTCTGTCACACTGTATATTCTCCATTTAGCATGCAGGTTTTTTCCAGAGACTTACGAGATAGACTTTTAAAACCTGGATCTTGTAATTCCCTTGTAAAACCACAAGTCTTTCTCGGGTATTACTGTGACACACCTGTCCCTCTGTAAATTCAGTGTAAATATGAGCAGTCTTACCCAAGACTTTCAAGTTCTACCTTCCGGTAAGTCCTTTGTAAATTTTACTTGGTTTACAAATTGTCTTACTGTGACATTATCTCACACTGAAATACCCTGGTATTTCAGTTCTGTTTTACAAGAAGACATACTGTGACAAAAAAGTCACCTTGTAATTCCACTGTATGCTCTTCAATGCTATACTGTGACAAAGCCTCACACTGAAAGTCCATGGTATGTCCTTGCAGCTTACAATGGTCTTTCAGAATAGTCCTCATTTTTTGTCTATTTTGTAATACACTTGTAAGTCAAGCCAACTTACATATCCATAATACTCTTGTAATACTCCAGTAAGGCTGAGGATTTACCAGTGTTTGTAGCAAATCTTTCTTGTAATTCCTTCATAATACAGCTAGTCTTACAAGTGTATTACTGTGACTTGATTGTCACTTTGTAAATTTCCTGCAGATTTTGCTTCCCTGTAAGTCCTTTGTAAATCTCTCTTGCCTTACTGTTTGTCATACTGTGATTATCTGTCACACTGAAATACTCCAGTATTTCTTATGTGTCTTACTACATGACATATTGTGACAAAAAGTCACTCTGAAATTCCTGTGTAATTCCACAGTATATCCACCAAGGGTATACAGTGACAGCAAGTCACACTGAAAGTCCATGGTATTTCTTTGTGACTTACAATGGTCATACAAGGTTGTTCTAATTTTTTCTGTCTCTTGTAATACTAATGTATGACAAGGAGTCTTACATATTGATTGGCTTGGTGTAATACTCTTGTAAAACCTCAGTAAAGCAAAGGATTTACAAGTGTTTGCACCCAGTGGAGCTCTTCTACACTGCGTGTGTCATTACGCCTTTGCCAGAATCGGATAAAGGCTTGTATAAATCCATTTCTTTCTGCCTCACTGAAGTCCACAATCTGAAAAGAATAGATGAGAAATTAATCTAGATGTAATTACCAACAACTATACCTGGGCAAAAATTTCATCAACCACAATCCTTCCTCTTTCTGCTGTTGCTTTTGCTATACCCTCCATCAGCGCAAGAAAATGATATTCGTAATGTGCAGCTGTATTTCCATTTGAGTAGCTGATAAGAGCAGGTACCCAACGAAGCAAGTTGACACAGAAAACAGAGCTCATAATGAGAACGGATGTTGAGATTTTCCACCAGCCATGAGCAGCATCACTAACTATCCCATTGAAAGGACCCTCAACTGCTGTTGCATCAAGATGAACTTGTTGGGCCGTAAATGGAGTCTGGAGAGATACAACAGCAATACCAGCAAGCATAGTCTCAGAGACTACAAATCCTGGATAATTGATCTGAAAATCGATAAAACGAGAGATGAAATCATCACCCATTCGGGGCTCATGTTTGTCAAGAATTTTTTTGCGGTCCCTTGCAATCCTGTCTTGATTCATCCAAACAGGATCAATATCTGAGACACTTTCCCCTGACTGAGTGTTCCCTGCTGCAAGGCCTGCTGGACCTACGTCCTTATTATCTTCAACCATTTCTGTAAATTTTTTCTGTGAGCCTTTGAGCGCATGCAATTGGTGAGGAAGTCTGGGATGATTATGATCCTCTATTCCATTGAAGTAGCGTACACCATCAGCCCATTTCACAATCATTGAAATATTGGGGCAGGGTATGTGGCTGAGAACAGAGCCGCATTCACATGTCCCATTGAGCTTTTGAAGCTGTTTAGTAATGGCAGACAGTGGCCCAGTATGTGGTCTCTTGACAATTGCACAGTCTGAATTATCACACCAGATATGCCCAAGGCATTTACGTTTTGTTTGTACACCATTTTCAAGTTGTTCCGCATTGACACTACTCTTTCTACGGTCCTTTGTATTGTACCCCACAGTGTTGGTGGCCCAGTGTACTGATAGCTCATTATTCTCCTCGAATATCTCCCATGTAATGTCCATTGCAAAGTTTGCCTGAGGGAAACCATCCCATCCTTCACGTAAATCTTCAAATTCCAAGTAAATGGTCTGACTGTTGCAACAAGGACCAGTGAGAGGTACATGATGGGCTGATTTCCTAGTGTGCTTTTGAATGATGCTTTCAGTCACAGGAGGTTCCCAAAATGCAACACTGAGTTTGCGTTTCATTCCAGGGGCTTGATCTGAATCTGCTGTGTTTGATTGAGGAAAATTCTGAATTTCAGGATGGGCATAACCATTAAATGGTAAGCTGAGAGGTGCTGCAGAAAGACCTAAAAACGGGTGGCTGCTGGGTGAAACAATTGAAGAAGGTGCCTTTTCAGTGCCAATATTTGGCGGTTTTTTATGTTGAGGATCAATCCAATCAGCAATTTGTTGTCTGAGTTTTGCCTGATTTTAGAAGATGTCACTATGATTTGTATTAGGATATACTGCAGCATACCACTCACCAACATTGAAGACACAAAGGAAAGATAAATGACACAGAAATATTGGTGTGAGAATGCAAAGAGGTAGAAAGTGTCCAACGCACATGACAGTACTTTGTGATGTTGCCCTTGATGCAATCATTCTTGTGATTTTGTGAAGTTTTGCATCAAGCAACTGTTGCTTGACTGTTGCTTGATGTTGCTTTACTGTTGCTTGGTGTTGCTTGACTGTTGCTTGACGTTGCTTTACTGTTGCTTGACATTGCTTTACTGTTGCTTTACTGTTGCTTGACCTGTTGCTTGACCTGTTGCTTGACCTGTTGCTTGAAAAGTTGGTGGCCCGACGAGAAGTGCTCTTTTTCTTGAACTGCCGTTTCCAGGTGAACCCGATTCGGACTCAGTGGATTCTTGGATGGATTCGATAGAAGGTAGTTCTGTGATGAATCGGGCTGTCAGAACTGCTAGATTGTTGAATACGCTTGGTGAGTTTCCATTATCGGGAGCATTGGTTAGGAATTTATGAATTGTGCTGCTGTTTCGTGTGGATGGGCCCAGACGGACCTAAACTCGTTTCAGCTCATTTTCATGAGAATAGAAGGTCGAGAACCTACCCAAGTCCAAGGCGTATCAACTCTCATCGCTGACATCCAATACGCCAAACTTGTAGAAATACCCTCAATAGCGGTCCAACGACTGTTTAATCCCAATGCCGTCCAGAATGCATTGACACGTTGCGATTCTTCTTTTGGGGTTTGACGAGGAGGGAAGCCAGGTCCGCCGCTATACCCCGTATACCCGCTGGGATGCAAGGCCTGGCCTCGAGAAAATTCTTCCTCTGAACGAATCCGATGCATCCTAGTGCCCAAAACCAGGGATACGGCCAGTGTCACCGAGTACTTCCCCTCCAATTTGCGATCAGTGAGGAAGAAGTACTGTGCGAGGAGAACATGGGATTGGATAGCTTGTAGAACTTTCACGCCGCTGTGTTCTCCTGGAGAGGTAGACGTGACAGAAAGAACCTGTGCTGTACTTGCCACAGCTCTGAAGAGTAATCCAGGTTCTAGAGCACTAGACTGGGAAGAGTGCGAGAGGTGGCAAGCTATCAGAAATACTGTGTACATCAACCATCAGATAAACACCAACATCAAACTGAGACTAAAGAACCCTTAAACGCGAAACGTCACCATCAGCATGAGTTGCATATGCATATTATTTCCAACTTAACCCAAACGACAGCGTAATGTACATGTTCCCTGGGCCTTCACTGGCCCAGCAGATGTAATAGGCTCCTCCCTTCATCCAAATCTCAACTTCCTCCTTAATTTTGTCCTTGACATTCAATGGCGCAAGAGTCTAACCACCTTACCACAGTTTGATGTTGCAGATGGGTACACCAAGGCAGAGAGGGGGGGTCTTGAGATTGAGATGATTATGGCATAAAGCATATCTATGGTCATGTTGATTGTACCTTTGGTGTGTTTTCTCTGTTTTTTTGTTTTGATTTTTCTTTGGTTTCTGTTAGTGTTCTTTCCATTGTCATCTTCTTATTAGGGTTCCTTATGCGTATGTCTCCAATGAGAGGAGGGAGCTCAAGAGGTGGATGAGGCTAGAAGCTGAGTCTTGAGTTCTCGAGTTTCTCGTGAAGACTGTTTCTATTGCAGCGTAGCATAACTTGACTGCATAAGTAATCCTAAATAGAGAAGATGGCCAATTTCAATTTTAAAATCCTGGAGAATTTTGATGTACCCAGTAATGTATCTAAATGCTGCTTCTTGCAGGGGACCCCCAGAAACATGTTCAAGCTTTTTAGAATAGTGATGTAGGTATCGAGGAGTATAATTAATGTAGCCTACTCAGGAGTCAGGAAAATAGAAAAATATGTTGTATGATGAATGAAAGTGTAGATGGTATCAAATGGTGGTCCAAATTTCTAATTTTGAGCTTCAAATAAATAAGTAAATGAGAGATATAGCAAAATCATTCTATAAGTAAAATAAACGAGTCTTTCCCACTATTTGTGCTGTGCTTTATACCCCTCAATTGAAATCTCCAGATCAAACCACCACAGAATCTCCTCTACTGACTTCCTGAATATCATTCTCACCATCTTGAGTGTCATGTGCCTGTGTGGATGCTGGTGGATCAGATTGGGATGATGGGGCAGGAGCCGCAAATTCCAGAGATTGGGAGAGACTCTTGAGAATGGAGTCTTGTTGGTTCTTGTAGAGGTGGGAAAGAAGGATGATTGCAGTGGGATAGATTGTTTCCAGGTGGGGTAGAATCAAATCCAAGTAGTTGTTTACAGAAGCTTGATACCCTGAATTGAATACAGCAGGCATCTCTAGAATCTGGGTTTGAAAATGTGATTAGCTTTCAAGTTCTAAGAAAGCAAAAATGATTACCTACCCACGGAATGCAATAGATTATACCAGACTGGACTAAGAGTATCAGTATCTGCTCGACTTGGCTTTTTGTATTCAATTTGCCAAGCTGAGCTTTAACAGATTGTTTGTAATGCCAGGGGGAAATCAAGTTAAAGCCAGGAACTAGGGAGCCAACAGTCTGCTATGTGCTTACCAAGCCTTCTTTGCAATCAGAAGAGTTGCTGTGAGATTGGTGAAGACAAGTGATACTGGGAGTATCACTCTGATAGATTGAGGTGTGTCCTGCATGGTATTAATGTAAGGCTGGGTTCAATAAAGCAACAAAAGATATACATACAAAATTTGCATCAAGGACAGCTTTCATGGCAAGGAACGCATCATATATACTGCATCCTAAACCCAGAAATGTCAGCTCAAGAAATTCAATTTCTCTGAGGTGAGTGTGGCATGAATTATTACCCACTGATTGAGCAATACAGAAAAGAAGAATCCCTCTGGGAATAGGTTCCCTTTGAAAAAGGATCCAAGCCCTCCAAACCACAATTATATCTCCCAGGAAATACTATTCAGATATACTTCAGTATTTAGATGAGGAATTAGAATAGCACAGAGGAACTCACATTAATTCTTGCCAGTACTGTCTGCATCAAGTCAATCGTAATCATGGTTGGAACAGGATTGTATGTCTGATATGCCAACCCTTGGATCTGAACTATATAAAATATCTGATTTGTGACCATGATCCATGCTGATCAGCTTGTAAGCATGATTGTACATGCAGCCACCAGAAACAATCACATTGGTGACTGTTGAAGTCCTTGCTGACTAGGTCCATGTTTGAACTTGTGTCAGAAAAGTTTGGGACAAGCATACCATAGCAGCAAGATGGTGTCACAAAGAGGCGAGCGCTTAGATAGCGATAACGAGGAGCTACAGGCTCGACTTGACTAACAGACAGCAGTAAGTACTGAAACTGGTCCCAACAACAAAGAATGTATTAAATACCTAACAGACAGCAGTAAGTACTGGAACTACAGTGCCCATCAGTAAAGGTGAAAGAAGTAATGAAAAGGGGAATACACACCTGGTCCCAATGATGAAGAGGTCAAGATGGGGAACCAGGTGTCAGGGCAGGGTTTATATATGTAAAAGTAAAGCTGTAAAAGGCTGTAAAGAAAGCTGTAAAGGAAGCTGTAAAGGAAGCTGTCAAGAAGCTGTATCAAAGCTGTATTGGAGAAATGAAAGGTCCGGTGCATAGCATGTGGAACAAGAGTTAAATGGTGTAGAGGTCTGAGGATACGGAGATAAGAAGAAATAAATAGTACCAAATATAGACATCATGACATTACCCCCATCCTACACTTCATCGTCCTCGATGAACCTTAAGTCTTTGTTGCCTCCAGGTGTTTCTTGTGGAATGCTGTGATTTTACACTTCGCATTTTTGAGATTCACAACTGGCTCCCATGAGTTGTGACCATCATCATATCCTTTCCACTTGACAAGGTATTCCAGTCGCCTCCATCGTATCCTGCTATCCAGAAGGGTGTCCACTTTGTACTCAGGCTCATCCTCCCCCTTGAGGTATACTGGCTCTGGTTCCCCAGGTAAAAGTCCGTTCACTGGATTACCCTTGTAGGGGTAGAGTTTGTCAACATGGAATACTGGGTGCAGGGCGATTAAGAGTTTCAGGGAGGTCTAACCGATAGTCCAAATCTCCAATTTTCTCTACAATCTCATATGGTCCCAGTTGCCGATCCCCCAACTTGTCACTTGAAAGTTTCAAGTCGATGTCTTCTGCACTCAGCCAGACATGATCCCCGACCTCGAACTGATGTCCTTTCCGTTTCCCTTTTTCATATCCTTCCTTCATCTGGCGCTTAGCCAGGTGTAGTGCTGATCCTGCATCTCTTCGAACCTGTCTTAGGATTTCGAGACGGTCTTCTACATTTGGGATGCCTGTGCGCTGGCCTACCGGTATGTTGAATAGAGGAAGGTAGCCATAAGTCACCTCAAAAGGTGCCATGCCATGTGCAGTATGTGTGGGAGTTCAGAACAAACTCGGCCATAGGAAGGTGCCCCACCCAATCATCCTGTCTGTAGTTGGTGTAGAGGCACAGATATTTCTCCACCTCCTGGTTGGCTCGTTCTGTCTGTCCATTTGTCTGGGGTCGGTAGCCTGAGGAAAGGCTTGACTTGATCCTGAGTCAGTCCAACAAGGAACGCATGGTTTGCGCTGCAAACTGTGGACCACGATCTGATACAAAGTGGAGTGGGAGGCCATGAAGGCAGAAGATTTCTCGGTAGTATAGGTCAGCGACTTCAGTAGCAGTGATATTAGAGGTGCAGGGAAGGGTGTGGACTTGTTTTCCATAGAGGTCAGTGCAGACCAGGATTGCGTTATAGCCTTGCAAGGATGGTAGTTGTGTAATGAGGTCGACTCCAACTTCTTCCCAGAGTCCTAAGGGTACATCCAAAGGCTGGATTACTGCTCGTGGATGACGTTGCAGCTTCTTCCTAGCGCATTTATCACATCCCTCCATGTACTTCTCCACAAAAGAACGAATGGTGGGCCACCAGAAGTGCGAGGTTACCAAATCAAGTGTTCCATGTAGTCCTGGATGTCCTGCTGATGGTTCGTCATGGCATTGTTCTACTATTGCCCTCTGCAGGTCTTCATTTGGGGGGATGTAGACTCGCCCTTTGTGATATACCAATCCCTTATCCTCCTCCCTTCTTCAACTGCTCTAGTCCTTTTAACACCTCCACTTCTCTTCCCAGTGCCTGACAAATTCGTTCCTCTAGAGGGTTCACCAGCGTAGTGGCAGCGAGCCTTACAAAGTGGTTTCCAGATTGTCTTCCCGGTCCGTTACTTGGTGGGAGGAGAGGCGAGAGAGGGCATCTGCCTGGGTGTTCGCTTTGCCTGGGCAATGGATTAGTCGAAAGTCAAAGCGTGATAGCCACAGGGCCCATCTTGCTTGTCATCAACTAAGATCCTGTGCTGTTCGCCAGAACTCTAGATTGGAGTGATCTGTGATAATTTCAAAGGGCTGTGGTAGTCCTTCCAGATAACTCTGCCAATCTTTCAGTGCCTCGATAATAGCCAGCATCTCTCGGTCATAGATTTCGTAATTGCGTTTGGCTGACTGCATGGATGCGGAACAGAATGCTACTGGGTGCCAAAGACCGTCTTCCAACATCTGCATTAGAGCTCTTCCTGTCGTGAAGCCTGAAGCGTCTACTTTGACTCAGGTAGGACGATCTGGTGACCAGAGTGTAAGAATGGGCGCAGACGTGAAGGCTGTTTGAAGGGAGTCAAAGGCTTCCTGTTGGTGAGTTCCCCAATTAAATGAGATGTCTTTACGAGTGAGGTTGTTCAGAGGCCAAGCAGTTTTAGCAAAGTTCTCTATGAATTGTCGGTAGAAATTTGCAAAGCCCAAGAACGCCCGAACGTCATGGACATTGCGGGGAACTGGCCAATGCTGTACTGCTGCCACCTTCACTGGGTCCATGCAAACTTGCCTTTCCTGGATAATCAGCCCCAGATATTCTATCTCTTCTCATTCAAACTCGCATTTCTCTGGCCTCAGATACAGATCATTCCTTTTCAACCTGGCTAGCACTTCCCAAACCACTCCTCGGTGTTCTTCCAGAGTCCCACTGAAGATCAGGATGTCATCCAGATAAACTGCTACCTTGCCTGCTGCAATCAAGTCTGAGAAGATGGAGTTCATGAGGCCCTGGAAAGTAGCTGGCGAGTTTGTCAATCCGAAGAACATGACAGTAGGTTCGAAGAGTCCTCAGTTGGTTGCAAATGCTGCCTTCCACTCATCCCCCTGTTTGATCTGGACATTGTTGTAACCTCAACGTACATCAAACTTGGTGAAGTATTTTGCACCTTGAAGGCGGCTGACTATGTCGGCAATGAGGGGAAGTGGGTAGCGGTTCTTAATAGTGTACTCGTTTAGGCATCGGTAATCCTGAACAAACTGAAGTCTCCCGTCTTTCTTTTTCACAAAGAAGACTGGAGAGGACAAAGGGGATTTGGAGGGCTGGATATATCCCTTGTGGACATTTTCGTCAAGGAATTGATTGAGTTCCTGCTGTTCATTGATGGACATCGGGTAGATCTTGGTTCGTAGGGTAGCAGGTGCTCCAGGTACCAGTTCAATAGCATGATCCCAGGGTTTGTGTGCAGGAAGGCGTTCCGACTCAGCTTCAGAGAAGACCTGAGAATAATCCCGGTATTGAGGAGGGACTATCTCCTCAAACGACTGTTTCAGTTTCATCCAGTTTGCCTCTTCAGCCAGCTGCTGTGAGTAAGTGAACCCTGCAGCACACCAGACTTCTTCTCCAGTGTCAGCAAGGATCCCTGCTTTCTTCCAGGAGCACCTCGTAGCCCAGTTAGCGCAAATGCAATATACTTGGGGTTCCTCCTTCTCCTCTTCTGCTGCCAGATCCAGGGGTTGGTCTATGGGTGCATGTGTTCCCTGAGGAATTGACTGGGTTGGTTCAGATTCTGCACCTTCCAGGACAACATTTCCCCTTGAGGTTGGTCCGAAATTGGTAGCAACAAACTGATCCTGATCAGGGATCTCTTTCACTGATGGGGGCAGTGCTACAGGGATTTGCAGCTGGCCACCTGTCCAGTCAATCTGCGGGTTCATCTTACGCAGCCAGGGAAGACCCAGGATGACGTCTTCTCTGCCTAAGTCCGTAACCAGAAAATCTAGCCATGCCTCCTGTCCATCTGCTGTCATAGCTAGTCGACAGAACCGATCTATACGCCCTGCTCAGTTAAGGGTCCCATCAATGTTGTAGAAATCTAGGGGTTTACGGAGGGGATAGGTTTGGATCTGGTGCCGCTTTACAAATGACTGTCCCAGGAACAGTCCTGTAGCTCTGCTGTCAATCATCGCCACTACCACTGCCTCATTTCATCTTCCTCAGAGTTTTACATGTATACGGAAGTGAGAAGCACAAGATTCTATTTCGGGGATACTGGATATGGTACATGAGGGAATAGAATCGTACGAGGAACAAGAGAGCATATGGGTATTCAGAGGTGTTCACGCTGTGGCGGGAACGGACACCCGTTTCAAAAACCCTGTTGGTTAGCGATGTTACAGAGTAAGGCAGTTTGATCAGCGATAGATTGTTGCAAGGCAGAGAGCATAGACGGCGATTCAGTGGATGAGGAAGCGGCGACAGTAGCATTGGGGACAGTGGCAGGGGTAGGAGAGGGTGGATCATCAGGGAAAAGACTAAAGGTATCACTAATAGTGGCAGCCACACGTTGTCTACTTCGACCCCCTCCTCTGGGTCAACCCATGTATCAGTCCTGACAGACAGAAGAGCAATGACCCATCCTCTCACAGTAGTCACACTTGTCACATCCATGGTTCCCATCTCGTTTCATGTGATCCTTGGAACCGCAGCCATAGCAGCACCCCTGCATCGCCTTCTGGTAGTCCATGAAGGTGCGTCCATTACCCTGGGGACGCTCAGTACGGGAGGTGTCAATGTCCATGGCGTTAGGGTCTCGCGCGGAGGGGAATCTGGAGAGGGATGGGGTAGGGCCAGTGACTGGTTTTCCTACGAACTCTGCTAGGGTCTGTTCCGCATGAAGTGCTCAGTTGATCAGCTCGTCTTCTCTCCTAGCTCCACATTTGCTAATGGGAACAACAGGTCCTTATGAAGGTGCTTTCGGAACTTGTACTGGAGGTCCTGATCTGAGAATCCAGTCTTCTCTGCCCACATCTTGAAAATCTGAGAGAACTCCGTGACTGTTTTATCTCCCTGTTTCAATGCCTCGAGCTTGCTCTTGGCCAACTGCTGCTCGTTTGCTACCCCGAACTGAACTTTTAGTGCATGGGTGAAGTTGTCCCAGTCCCCTTCCCAGGGGAAGACTGCTCCAGCTTCATCTGCTTGGACTGCTGATATGACAAGCATACTCTGTGGCCCATTCTGCAGCCAAGGGGGACCCAGGATTGCGGACCGGTACACTCCGGGGGTCAGTCAGTCGGGTCATTGAGGTCATTAAAAATTTTTGGAAGTGTGAAATTTTTTATGGTTTACAGGCTTGTATCAGTGTAATTATGGGTCCTTTTATAGTTCTTGACTTAGTTCTTGTCATCCAGAGCTGTCTTGGAAGGTGATTGAGCCATTTGGCGTACATCCAATGAGTTGGCCCTAGTGAACTGCAGGGATATCCCCCAGGTATTTTTGGGCGTACCAGTATCCCTACCCACGAAAACCCTTCCTTACCCGTCAGAAGGGTACGGGTTTGTACCCCTGGCGGGTAACCCGTCAGTTCACAAGTATATATATATAATGTAACTATCTAAATCCAACTACTCGCTATGGAATATTATTTTTTGAAGGTGGGATACATCAGTTTTGCTTTGTTCAAGCATTCAGCCACAGTGACCAAGGCTTTCCGGCGTGTGAACAGCGACGTGTCACTTACCCATATTTGGATGTCGTGGTGGCAAAATACTATTATTGAACTATGTACTAAAGAATTACACAGAATGTACTCAAAGCAGTGAATATATTGAGGTAAACCATCAGGAAAACGGTCCTGGAATAATACCGGATATTGTATTCAATCTTTCAGTTAATACTCGTTACCATCATATACTTCAGATAATGAGGCGAATGATATTAGAAATTATCTTCCGAGGCAATCACTCTGTCAAACAATATCTGGAAATACTTGATATTATCGAGGCAGCGGAATGAGTCTGATACATAGTGCTAAAATAGTTACACATTACTGATTCTTTAAGTCATGTTGAAGTACGAGAAATTGTCCTTGAAAACGTTCACAAAGAACATGTTACAATCATCCAACACCGTCTCACTGCTCCACGTCGAGGGAACGGCTCCACCCCATTTCGGAAACAGATGTACACTTCTTCTGATCTTGTCAAGTGGAATGATAGAAGCTGAGGGTACATTACCCGACATCTGGCGCTTTACCTTATGAAGACCAGAGTAAGGGTCCCCTCGGGCTGAGAGCTTGGTATACCACTCAACGTACACCAAGTGAGGCGGAGGGGGCATGTCCACTGGGAAGAGAGTTTCGAGATGTTGCACTGGTAAGGAAAAGACAATGCGTACTCGTCCAATACGCAGATCTGAAGCTCAGTATTAGCGATGCAAGAAAAATACAAGAGAAACATTTCACGCACCCTGGAGACACTCGTCACCACCTTCAACAATATCCCTGACTTGTATCAATGCAGGGTCGAATTGAGACGCTTGAATAACTTTGTTGGTTTTCTTATTTATTCGACGAGGCCTGGCAGAAATGGAGTCGAGTGTCTCTTTCCCATACAAGTCATGGTTGATGAACTTGATCTTGTGCCAAACAGGTATACGGTGAAAGGGCAAAACAATAAATTTGGCCCAATCATCAATCTCTGTTGATCTGAGGTTCGGCTGTCGGAAACGGACAATAAACCGTTTGAGCGCTTGTACAAATTGCGTAGCTCCGTAGCCAATGGGACTCTCGGCCTCGATTTTTGTCAGTTGTACGGATTTCTCAGTGGGCCATCGTGTCATCTTCTGTGCAAAGGTACTCTTCAGATCTTTGAGAGTTCGCCGTGCCCCAGGGAAGTCATAGCGTTCGCCGAGCTTCAGCTCAGAAGAAGAGTCGGCCGGAGAATCTGTATCAGAGATCAACGAATTTGGGTAATGGGATAGCCTCCAGCATATGTAGGTAGCATGATAGAGGACTTTCTCTCTTCGCTCCAACCAGCGAGCCATCTGTGGATACTCGTCTTTGTGGTTGGTGGCACGGTATGCGGATTTTGCGAAATCTATATGAAGGCGCTCGGTCGTCTCAGTGTTATAATTATCCGTAGTACCGAATTGCACAATGCAAGTTGCATAATGGGTAAGGAAGTGGAGTTTTGGTAGGTTGAACTGCTCTCGGACACCCAAATCCACAAAGATTTGCTTGTAGTCATGAAAAGTTTTGAGGGACTGTTCCAAGGATAGCAGAGAATCTTGGCTGTGGATTGGGTAGTTGGATAGGTAGAGGAAATCAAGCATGGCACGAGTTGCGGCCAAGAGCTTGTTTGACTGTGCTGTAGTAAGGGATGGAATATCGGTGACTACACCAAGTATAAAAGTACACATTTGTTTGTGCTCTGTACCAGAGACGCGTGAAAGTGATGAGATGCCTTTATGAAAAATCCGAATGCTGTGATTGGCTGGAAGACGACGGACGCGAGCATCAATTTCTGCTTTACCGGAAATGTTGGTAAGCCAACCGATGAGGTGCTTCATGACACCCTGGTACATCTGATGGAGTATGTCGGGGGTAATGGATTGGAAAATATCACAGTATGGAAGATCCTCCCAAAAGGGATGCTGAACGGGTTTGATATTCTCCTTGAGACAGTTATCTTCCCACTCATCCAGGCACGAATTACGAGATTTTGCAGCTCTGACAGCTTTGTCAAAATTCCGAGGGCACTTGGTACATGGGTAGACTCCCAAATCGTCCTTCTCTGTCTCGCACGATGCGCAATCCCCATAATACGCACTGGTAACCAGTACCTGCTCCGGATAATCTCCTACATAAGACACAAGTAGTGGATGGCACCATCTCCAGATCCCATCACCACTCTTCATTCTGACTCCCTCGTAACCGGCCTTCTTCAGTGGTGCCAAAAGAAGCCTCATGCACCCATGGAAAAGATTGGTGATGGTGCGGCGGCGGCTGGCCTGATTTTTGATATGCTCCAAGCAATCTGTGGGAAGGTAGGCAAGGAGAATTTGACCCTGCTGAGAGGGCTTTCGTCGTATCTCCTTTGGTAGATTGCCTATAGTAAGGTAGACTGGGTATGCGGATTTGTTTCGGAAAAGAGTGACTTGGGTTTTATCGCTCGAGAGGATAAGCGGGATGATGGTAGCACCGGGGTTTTTTTCTTCGAGAGTAATCTATGAAGCATCAAAAGTGAGAAATGAGTTAGTTAATTATGAGACAATCATATGCGTAGTAAAGATAGTTACCTGTGTGTCCCACCACCACTTCCCTGTATGAATGTCATGGTACAAGCGCTGAGTTGTGTCCGCATCAGCGTAGTGACGCTCTGGTGTAAAACAAAGGTACTGAGCGTGTTCAGGGTTCCCATACAGAGCCTTGATGCATTCCATAACGTCGCGCTTATATATGTCAATAGCTTTACCAGCTACGCGGATTTCTTCTCGAACGAATGCGGGACGTTGAGTTGGTAAGGAATTGTCAATGATATCGTTGAGCTCGCTGCTGTTAGCGTACGAAAGGCCAAGTGTGTTGGCAATCTATTAAAAGAAATGGATTTAACTCATGTTCTAGAATTTCGGAAAAGTTAATCACCTACCCCCTCAATAGCTAGTAAATCAGAGAAGGCTGTTGACCCTGTTCCTCGAGTTTTCGCCCAATGTGCAACTTCCCAATCTATCCTTGATGCAAATGGAGCCCATTCATTGTCCTCTGCTCCGCTAATCTGGGACTGATAGCGCAAAAATCCATTTCGCCCATTGTACGCAGCCTCTGTCCTCGAGTCTGGCAATACCTCCCCAGCACGGCCTCCAAATTTGGTGATGTATATACCCTCTCGATCTGATGGCGAATGTCGCAAGAGAGGGTTTGAGTGTATAGTGGGCTCAGGTACATCGACAGACATATCGTCCGCTGGGTTTGGTTGAGCGGAAGAACGTGTTGGTTCCCAGGTCGTCTCCAATCCTGCCTCTTCTCCTTCATCTGAGTCTTCCGCCTGAACTTGTACATCAGGATCTAGGCCGGGAAAATCTCCTTCATTGTAATCCTCTGCAGTGCCAAAAAAATCTCCCTCAAATTCTCTGGATAGTGCAGAATCATCTTCATGTTGTTGAGAAGGGGAAGGAGAGCTCCGAGAAGAGGATTTCTGAAGGTATGGTCGTAAGCGACGAGGTGCAAGGTTGCTGGTTCGCAGTTTTTGGGCCTGCTGCTCCGCACCCGCCTTTCTGCAATCGGTATTTCGAGATTTAAGCTGATGCTGTTTTCGGTCACTTTCACGGGGAAATGTGTTTAAACAGGCATTGCAAGTGCGAGATGAGGACATGAAGGTTCGGTTAGGAAGCGTAATATTTGTTATCCCATTGTAGAAAGACCACAAAGCACATGGTCGTAGCACAAGAAAAAAATTGGGACCCTGACACGTAACTGTGCTTGTTTATTCTGACCCACCATGTCGATACGTCTCAAGCGCATTCGTTCTGACACCCATGGGCAGGACGAAATGCCTGAGCAGCTTGCAGGACGTCAAACGCGCAATGGTGCATCCAGGCAAGCCAGTGAAACCACTAGCCAAGGAAAAGGTATATACTTGCCCATTGTATAAACTGACGGTCCCTGACCTTTCTTTTTCGTTACATAGGTGTGAAGAAGCCTGCTAACAAGCGTCAAAAGGTCGATGAATCAAAGGCTGCAAGACCTGCCGCTACAACAACGCCAGCTAAGACTCCGTCAACAAAAGCGAAAGCTGCGGCACCAGTCACTAGGGAAAGTAAGTTGTATTTTGCTTGTTTACAGAACATACTATTAAAGAGCGTCCCAGGAGTCAAGCCTTCTAATAAGAACAGTCGCCCAAAGAATAATGAAAGTATGTACAGTCTTTTTCTTGAAAATTCCTTGATCCAAGTTGGAATTGATGTCTTGTGTCACAGTTATTATTGAGACCTCGACCTCGAACAAGAAGGCGTCAAAGCAAAAGCACCAAACGCTCGCCCAAAAAGATGACCAGTATTCCGATGGAGAAAATTCCGCAGAAGAAGATGCTGTGCATGAAGACGACAACGAGTTTATTGGAGAACAGAAAGGCCGTGACCGAGGGGAAGCGAGTAGGTTATTGGAGGAAGAGGTATGCACCTTGGCTATGCTATGAAGTACTTGTCTGACATTCTTCTTGCTGTAGGCACCACAGTTTTCAAGAGAGTCAAGTTCTGGTGTGTCGTCGGTCAGCACTTTTTGGTGACTCATAACCCTAACCCTTCGTGCCATTTAAAGCAGTCAGTGACGTGGCTTCTCTTCCGCCCACCTCTGACGGCGACGCCCTCTCTGCTCATCCATCCGACAACGAAGATACTTTCGACAATGCCAAAGAAGCCCCATCCAAGAAAAACAAGAAAGTAAGTGAGCACAATGAAAGCCCTAGTTTATTGTCTCTAACTCTACTCTAGGCTCTAAGCAAGAAAGCCCAGAAACTCTGTGACGAGGTATGTATGTGTCAGTTTCTTTCCTGGAGGTGTTACTGAGGCTTGTCTATGTATAAGTTACCAGTTCTGGCATCGACTCGCTCGCCGTCACCTACTTCAGCCGATGAAGCTCAAACCAGCAGTCCTGCCAACAACGACTCGGAAGAACCTGATTGGCTTGCTCACACCAATCTTGTACTCAATCCCCACACACCCCAAACCCGGACTCACAAGATTAACATCTCGAATCAGGGCACCGAAATCCAGAACGTTGTCCGCGTTACAATCGACAGTACTTTGGTTCTGATGGTCAGCGACGAGATCATTGGAGTCATCGATGACGAGGATAACCCATTTTGTCCCCTCACGCCCGATGGTCTCGACAATATCGTCTTTTCGGCTCTCATCCAAGCCGCCGAGGATCTTGGCTTCAACAAACCCTTGGATATAGCTGCAAGGATTGAGCGAGGAGATGCCAAAAAATATAAGCAGCCTCTGATTGACTATGTGCGTGTTTCATGCCTCTCATTGCTCTTGACACGCTGAAATAAGTTTTTAGGTTGTACAACGTGTCACCATGCTGCGGACCAAGCTCAAAACCGATGCCGCACCTCTCGTTTTAGCTTCGTTTGGCTTGGACAATTCTGCACAAGGGTTTGCCCAGGCCCAGGAAATCCTACGCAACACGAGTTACATCTATCCCCTGGGAGAGGTCAGTCTATGTCTTTACACTCAACTTTGTCTTACACTTTTCTTAGGACGGCCAGTATATCTACTCAGTACCAACACTTTTCAAAAACCCCGTCATCGTCAAGTACATATCCACTGTTTGGTTTGGCAAGGGCAAGTATACTCAAGCTGTGTCCGCCAAGAAGAAGGTTCTTTTCTCCTCTTCCATCAAGGAAAAGCTGTTCGAGCTGGAGATGTCAAAGGGAATGCTCGCGATGGCCGCATGTGCTGTAGGTTCTCCGTTCTACTATCAACTGTCATGCTGATGATATTTCAGATACACGCTGTACTGCAGGATCATCATGGCGGCTCACCGTCCAATTTCCCACCAGATGGCCTTGACAAGCATTGGCGGACGTTTCTGAATTTTCTCTTCAAAGCTGAGGCTGCGAATAAACGCAAACATCATCAATTCATGCATGAACTCTATATGTCGGCTTCGTGAGTAGTCATCGCTATCATTCAGCTCAATGTCTACAAGCTTATTCTGCTCTCTTACTAGGCGTACTGTCCGTCCTGCTCAAGATTCCGCAAAGAACGAGCTGATGAAGCAGATGGATTGGGATGACTATGCCAAGGATGAGCCACAGACCGACCCGAAACCCACAGTATCATCTTCTAGGGTTGAGGATTCGGTGAAGGAAGGTCTGGGAGCCGGTCAGATGACGTCTGATTCTTCGGCTGCTAGAGAGGTCGAGAAAGCTGCTTCGGACTCATCTTAGTTTACTGCTGGTGTTTTAATCTGATGTCCTCCATATTTCAAAATTACAATCCCTGCTCATGTTCTACTTTATTGATAATAGTAAGAAAATATGGGAGAATACCGAGGAAAAGAACCGGTATTTGAACGACTAATGATCCACTAATATAGCTACATGAAGTCAAGGTCCTTAGAGGGGACCGCCTAATATCGGCTATTTCTAGCTATCATCCTCCAGGCCGATATTGCCAAGTATTTTTGGTTAATTAGTGAATCATAATCCTAAATATCAGGAGACCGTTTTCCTGATGACTACGGGTACAAAATTTTGGATGGCGGGTACGGCGGGTCTGCCTTACGGGTAAGGGTCAGCACGGGTTTTGAAATCCATACCCGTACCCTTGAGACCCCTACCTTTGACCCCCCACGACCCCCCAAACCCCTGCTTCTCACTAGTTGGCCCGACACCCGCCACCCGAGTACCAATGTCTAGATACCCATGTGGCCACCCCAGCGCGTTAGGATTAGGGCTTCCCTGCGAGGCGCACAGCGCCGAGCCAAGGGTAAGCCAAAAATGGAAGGTCAGTATCACGTTGCACCTTCCATATATAGGCATACCTTCCCTATTTAGTAGGTATCGGTCGGTCGGTCGGGTCCCAGAGGCCGTTAAAAAATTTTTCGACGTAGTGTACGAAATCAAAATTTTCGGTCCCCCTTGTCTGCAGCAGGTCCTTCCATCATAAGGAGTGCTTCTGCAATGCACTTCCGTGGATCGAGTTTCCCACTGTCAAGTTTGAGCTGCTTTTGTTCTCCAGCCCAGAGAATGAAGAGAGATAGGAACAAGTCGAGTTTGGCTGGTTCGCCTTTAAATGGGGCCGGTTTGGCAGTTTTGTCTGAGGATTCGTGGATAGGTCTATTGACCAAATTGGTGATTGCCTGCTGCAGCTGGTTCTGGTTGTTGACCAGAGCCTGGAGGAGGTTTTCAAGGGCAGCAGAGGACATGTCGATGTCAGTGATTGGGGAAGCAATGGGACTGAGTGGGGCTGGTGACACGGGAAGAGGGGATGGATTGGGTATGAGTGTAGGACTGGGACAGGCTGTTGGTATGGCAGAAGGTGGAGCGGATAGCGGTAGTGTGGTGTGAGTGATGTCTGGTGATGGAACAGTGGAAGTACTAGAAACAGGACCGAAGAATGGCAGGTGACTGAAGGCAAGGTGTAGGAAGTGGGAGCAGAGTAGGGCTGGATTGCTGGGTAGGATTATACTGTGTTCTCCTTCCCAGGAGTAGTAGCGGACCTGGGGGATGGATTGATGAGCATGGGAAGAAGGCTGTTGCTAGCAGTTGTTGTAGAGTTCTTCTCTGTTTTCAAGGTAGCTGTTGATATCAAAGCTGACGTGCTTCTGATCTGTTAAGTCAAGACCGTGTAGCCAATCTACACAGAGCAATGGCGTTGGAGGTGGTGGGGGAGATGCAGAGACAGATGAATCAGAGACTGAGGATGGTGCAGCGTATTGTCCAGATGTGGTGGCAGTAGTGCCTGCAAGGGCAACCTATACAGAGGCCACCAGTGCAGTAAGGGATCTTGACCTAATGTCACAAAGAGGTGAGCACTTAGATAGTGATAACGAGGAGCTACAGGCTCGACTCGACTAACAGACAGCAGTAAGTACTGGAACTGGTCCCAACGACAAAGAATGTATTAAATACCTAACAGACAGCAGTAAGTACTGGAACTACAGTGCCCATCAGTAAAGGTGAAAGAAGTAATGAAAAGGGGAATACACACCTGGTCCCAACGACGAAGAGGTCAAGATGGGGAACCAGGTGTCAGGGCGGGGTTTATATATGTAAAAGTAAAGCTGTAAAGAAGGCTGTAAAGAAAGCTGTAAAGGAAGCTGTAAAGGAAGCTGTCAAGAAGCTGTATCGAAGCTGTATCGGAGAAATGAAAGGTCCGGTGCATAGCATGTGGAACAAGAGTCAAATGGTGTAGAGGTCTGAGGATACAGAGATAAGAAGAAATAAATAGTACCAAATATAGACGTCATGACAGATGGTAGAAATGGTAATCAAGACCTTGATGCCTGGATAGCAAAGCAATGAGTAGGGAGATACATCAAAGTTGAATGTTGGGTTCTGGACCTACCAACGCAGAGTCCTTCAACTGCAGCTTGCACTAAAGCCACTTGAATGCCAGTGTTATGTGAAGATGTAAGGAAGGAGGAGTTCATCCTTGGCATTTGCTCAGACTGCAGGGAAGAGTTGGGGGCATGGGCTAGTGGTTGTTACAATGGCATTGTTTCTTCTGTCCTTAAATATCTGTCAGTTTGCTGTGGATCTGATTTCACCTGTTGCATATTTGGCTTTTGCACTGAAGCCACTGTCCTCAGAATGATGCATATAACTCTACTGTATGCACTGCAAAGGAGAGACTAGATGAGCCCATCTCTATGTTGATAGATATTCAGGGGCACACCTTGTTTCAAACTTGTTTAATACAAGGCAGAGATGAGGAACATTCCTACATTGATGGACATTCAGCAGTGCTAGTATGGATACCTTCAGTTGAGACTAGGTATTGAGAGATGCACAAAGACTCTAGGATCTGAGCTGAGTATACCAATGATCACGTTGCAGCATCATCAACCTATCTAGCTAAGAGCCATATACGAGATGATTTTTCCTCTGAAGACAGAATACTGGGGAAAGGTGCCACTGCTTCGCATGGCAAATTACAAGGCCCATTGTATAAGTAAGTAATACTGTAAAATTGACTAAAAAAATTAGATAGAGCTTAATATCTTCCATAATGACACCTTGAACGTTGGGTGGAGGAGCCCATAGTGGTTCAGAGAGCGGCAGTTGGACTTGCGACGGCTGCTGAGGGAAGGTAAATACGCCTGAAGCTTGTCGTGGTTCGTGGGCGGCAAGGCAGAAATGAGCTATGACGTATTGAGCGTCAGTTTGGGTACTTCGGAGCGCTGTGGTGGCGTGTAAAAGTTAGAACCCGTGAGAGCCTTTGCTACTCAATTGAGGGGTCGACATAAGTTAACTCGGCCTAAAGGGCCTCGTAACAAACTGTCATGGGAACGAGAATGATGTGTATATAGCATGTGCCTTGCCGATGAGTGTAGGAACTGTGGCAACATACAAGGCATGATCGGACTTTCCAGTGGATGGGAGATTATACACGCCGAAAAGGGACAAATATCCGCTCGACGGATAGGTGACCGGATATCTGTACAAAAATGAGATATATTTAGAACCTAGATATAAGTACAAAAAGATGATGTATCTGTAAGCTAGATATTTGAACACAAAGCTGCTATATATGGATGCCTTTTAGTATATTTGATTGGTGTACGGACATATTCTGTATCAAATCTATTGAAAGAAGTACAAAAAGACCACGAATCGAGAATTCGGATATAGCTACAGATATGCGTCCGAAAAGACAATAAATCCGGCTTCCTAATATGGGTACCAACGGGGTACCAAATAGATCATATGTCCGTATACATTGAATGGGTTTTGGTATATCTGTACTCCGGACATATGATCTATTTGGTACCCATATCAGGAAACCGGATTTATTTTCTTTTCGGACGCATATCCGTAGCTATATCCGAGTTCTCGACTTGTGGTCTTTTTGTACTTCTTTCGATAGCTTTGATACAGAATATTTCTGTACATCAATCAAATATACTAAAAGGCATCCATAGATAGCAACTTTCTGTTCAAATATCTAGCTTACAGATACACCATCTTTTTGTACCTATATCTAGATGCTAAATATATCTCATTTTCGTACACATATCCGATCACCTATCCGTCGAGCGGATATTTGTCCCTTTTCGGCGTGATACCTCACTTGCAGCTTATGTATGCTCACAAGCGCTGTTCCAGTTTTCAAGGAAGCAACAAGATCAGGTGCATGAGGCCATGAGACGAGAAAGCGTTAAAATAGTTGAAATCAGCCATGAGGATCATGTAGCTACCATTCCGATTACTATTCCAACAACTCGGCTGAGGTGAGCTCTGCTCGCCCATTTCTAAGACGAGGTCGGCACCGAAGTCGGAAAAGATTTCCGGGCAATTCCGAAATGTCCGAAATAGCCGAAACCGCAGACGCGCCAACAGTCAACGGTTTTTGACTAACTCGCCTTTCCTGCCTCTCTTACCAACTCGTCCCACTCGACTACTCAACCGACTGCTACTTCATGCCCGCGTAACCCCAACAAAGTTTAGTTTGCGTTCGCATACCTATTCAGTCTACATCTTACGACGACTGCAAGAATCGTTTCATCTCGTCTCATCTCATCTCATCTCATCTCCCGGACCTCTCCGCAACTCTTCTGACATCTCGCAACCCGTTTTCAACAGCAGTTCCGCATGCGTCATCTACCGTTACTCAACGACAACGTGGATCCGGGCAACACATACAGAACTCGTACGAATCGTACCAGGCCCAATCAACTGGGTAGAAGCTTGTAGTACTGCGAGAGTCTGACTAGGGAGAAGATGGTCATGTCAATCCGAGACGTAAGAGGGTCGCACAATTATCTTTTTTTTCCTGACCATTTTCCTGTTTATTCTTTTCTCAGACGAAGCACCGGGGAGGATACTCTTGGATGTTGGGAACATTTCACCGGTAGGAAGTGGATGTCTCATGTGTCTACTCTACGCCGCCTCTGTCGGGGTATTGACTTTGCCCTTAGTTTCTTAAAAATCTTTCTCTATTTTGTTTTTGGTCTGAGCAACGTGCTTTCGGTTAGGGATGGTTGACGTTAGATACGCAGTATCTGCCCTTTCACTGTCAAGGGTCCTGGATTGTCTTCCCGGCCGTCCGCAACAGTCTCTTACCACATTGGACATTGCAGAGAGGCCCCCCGGGGACAGTAAGAGAGGATGCCCGAGGTTGGGGTGATTATGGTGCAAGGCTTATCTATGGCCGTGTCAATCGTGGACCTTTGCTTTTTCCTCTTGTCTTTTCGTTTTTTCTTCGTTATCGGTTTTCCTCCTCATTGTTCGTCTTCCTACAGAGCCGCCCATTGGGGGGTTTGAGGAGCGATAAGGCAAGAAGACTATAAGTCTGTCATATCTGACTGATGAGGGGCGAAGGAGAGGGGGAGATATGTCTCTTCACCTTCCAACATGTGATGACGAAGACAGCCTCATTCTCGTGCTCATTATTTTTTAAAATTTCTTGTCTTTGTCCTTGCCATGCTTTGTATTGTTCCGGGTTCCCTTCCTCCGTGAACGCTACCACTAGATACCCATAGGAAGTTTGACTTTTATCGCTTCTCCGCTTGTCTCCCCGTTACTTTACATTCCCATTGGCCTTCAATCTCGTTCTGAAATCGGAAGACTAGAGACCAAACGCTTTGCAATGAGTTGAATAACGGCTGTACTGCCAGCAACCGAAGCGCGGATCGGAGTTAAAAAGACAATCATTGATCAAGAATCAAGCCGATAGTATGTATAAGCAGAGAAACTACAAGTAGAATACCTCATTGGCTATGCATTGGCAGCAAGGGTGTGGGCATAGTGCGTAAAGAAAATGATAGGCAGAGGTTGGTGCAGTTACCGAATATTAAGGTTAGCGAGACTGAGACGTTCGCTGAGGATGGACGGGTAAAGGGTGGGGTGGCAGCTCGTCGACGGGCAAGGGGAAGGGATATTTGAGATGTGAGTGAGACCCTCGAAGTAAGGAACATTGGGGGGGGTTGTTGATGTGAAAAAGGCAGCAGTAACGTGGGGAAGGTTGAGGCTGGGTATCGTGGGGTGATTTTTCTTTTCTTGTTTTGGGGTCTCTTCGTTTTCTTCGTTTTCTTTGTATCTTTATGTTGTGGGGACGATATGGGAGGTGGAGAGTTTTGGAGGGGGGGGCTTCTATTCTCATTCATGATGACGTGACGTGGTAAAGCATCTGTGGGACGTTGACACTGGATGGTGAATGCGAAATGGCCCGTTTATGCTGGAATTGGACTCAGCCTCTTTTTTTCTCTCCGACATCGTGACGACGGCTACCGTGACTTCCCAGAGGATGACTGCCATGACTACTGGTTACCTGTTACTCGTAATCTTTTTTTCATCTTTCATCAGGCTGGATTGTAGACCGGTTCTATTTCATGTAATGTAGTAGCTAACAATCTGAATATAATACGTTTCTGTTCTAGAACCATGAACTTGTAAAAGTCTAGGCCATCTGAGGAAAACAGCGCCTGAAGAAGAGCGTGTCATGTATTTCTAAAAAAACAGTAAATGACTGAGATAATAAGTAATATCGTTGCATACATAAATAATGAATTCCAACCTCCCCTCGATTATCTCTCAGTATACATAAATTCCCAGATCAAACCATAGCAGAACTGCCTCCACCGACTTCTTGTGACTCTTTATCTCCATCCAGGGTACCATGAACGGGTGTCAATGAAATAGATTGAGACGATGGCGCAGGAGCTGCAAATCCCAGAGGTGCAGAAAGACTAATCGCTGAGAGAAGGGAGTCTTGCTGAGCTCTATACACAAGGGAAAGAAGTATGATTGCGGTGGGGTAGATGACTTCTATGTGGGGTGTAATGACGTCCATGAATATTCCTACGGAGTCAGTGTACTTTTCACTGACAAAACCGGCGGGGAGGGTTACGATCTTTAAAAAGGAAAGAAAAGGGAAAGAAAGAGTGTAAGTCTTTCTCAAAGCACTGCAACAATTAACAGGTTACTCACCCAGGGAATGCAGTACAAGACTCCAGATTCAATTAGAAGGACAAGTAACTGCTCAACTTGACCTTTCCTGCTAAGATTACGAAGATGAACTTTGATGGATTGTCTATAGGGCTCCTAGCGGATCGGATGCTGTTCGGATGCGGATCCATCCGCTCGGATGAGTTGCTCGAACATGCCAATCCGCATCGGCGGATGGCATCCGTCGGATGACCCGATCATCCGCGGATGGGTGGCTGATATACTAATGAGTGTAGAAAAATGGTCAGAAGGTATTTTTTAAAATTGTAAACTACGTCTAAGTACATGTAGAGTGCAATACATGAAAATTTATCAAGTTACTCACTATTGACACATTCTTATTATGACAAGAATGGCTCTGGCCACTTGGCCAATATTTTTCCCACATACTCGCAACTTCGAGCAAAGGGATCAAGATGTTCAACGTGTCGAAAAGACCTTTCTGTCGATTTTACGTGAGTTTTTGTAACTATACAGTACCTCGGAAAAGCCCGAGACTGAACCAAATTGGGCAAGTACGACACATTCTTACGTACTTCAGCCATCCGACGATCATCTACGGATGGGCGGATGGGAGCATCTCCAGAGGCCCATCCGCCATCCGAATCCGAGGCCTCATCGGCGGATAGGCGCCGGATCATCCGATCCGCTAGGAGCCCTAATTGTTTATACTGCCTATAGAATAAGAAGTCAAAACAAGAACAAAACTTATAATTTACAAGTGGCCAAGGCAATAAATATTCTCCACTTACCAAGTCTTGTACACAATCAGAAGAATAGCCGTGAGGTTTGTAAAGATGAGTGAGGCTGGAAAAATCACTTGAGTTGGACTGTATGAATCCTATAGTCCATTATACATCAGACTTCCTTCATTTCATAGAGCAAACCCCTGTATATACATACATCTTCAATAAGAAGAGCTCGGATAGCCACAAAAGCATCAAAAATACTCCAACCTGACCAACAGAAAAAATTAACATTAATGCAGAAATAATACTCAGAAAATTATGTCCACTGACCAAGCGACTGCACAATACAGAAAATAAGAATCCTTTGAGGAAGAATTTCTCCTTTAAAGAGAATCCATGTCCTCCAAACTACAATTGAATCTCCTAAAAAATACTATAAGGCTCAGTAATCAGTACCCAGTTCCACAACTTACTCAGGAGAAAAGAACTGATGCTAATTCATGACATCACAACTACTAGTACCTGAGCACGAATCATTGCTTCAGTGGGATCATACGCTGGATTCACTAATGCTTGGATTTGAACGATATTGAAAACCCAATTTGACATGACGGTGATGGCTGAGTTGAAACACATGATAGCACATGCATTGGTGACATTTGCAGCCCCATAGGACTGGATGCCTCTCAGGCCACCACACAGGGGCCAAAAACAAAGTAACAGAGCAAATAGAATAGATAAGAGTGAGTAGCCACAGATGGGCCCAAGTCTACATAGTACTGAGACAAGGCTGAGCAGTATAGATCATAGGGAGCACAAGTGGACAGACTAGAGACCTATCTATGAAGCCCTGAAGTATATATGATCAAAGGAATGAAGAGACGAAGCCTAGATCAATAGGTACTGATGGAAAGGAAGAACTATGGAGAAGTAAAGGAACAATGGAAGAATCAAGGAGAAACAAGGTAGAACTATGGGGAAACAAGGAAGAACTATGGAGAAAGGAAGAACCATGGAGAAACACCTGGAAGAACTATAGAAATGACAGGAACAAAGGAAGCAAAGCAAAGAAGAAGGAAAACAAAGAGAAACAAGATCTGGATAAGCCAAAGTACTGGAAAGAAGACTAGAAGTAAAAGGAATGATGGAAGTAAAACAAAGACAAACAAGATCTAGATAAGCCAAAGTACTGGAAAGAAGACTAGAAGTAAAAGGAATGATGGAGGGGAAGCAAAGGAGAAGTAAAACAAAGAGGAACAAGATCTGGATAAGCCAAAGTACTGGAAAGAAGACTAAAAGCAAAAGAATGAAGGAAAACAGGGTTTGGAGATGAAGGCATGAAGAGATTCATGACACCCTGTCAGCTTCAGCCAAGATCAAATGTGCTTGCATTGAAAGAGTTTAAGAGACTTACTACAGCAGCAAGATTGTGGAAGCTGTGAGTAGAATCTTGATACCTGGACATTGATGTTATAATTAATGTGTACTTATAAATTTGAAGGATATCTACCAAAGAGTGATGCCTCGACTGCAATTTTTGTGAACCGACCTTGCAGAATAGCCATATCCGAATCTATGAGAAAGGACGAGTTGGAGGCCTGAAATTCCATTGTTGTTATTTGCTTATGATCAAGCAGTATGGAGGGGGATGGCTGATGTCTGTGAGGGGAAGGAGTGGGGGGGAGAATAATGGATGTCAGGCAGAATGAACTTGTGCTAGAAGTGACGCTCAAGTACATTTCCTAAATATCTCTGGGTTGACCTTATGACCGTCTCACATACATAATCCCAC